>JACXVL010000247.1:27846-93793 GCA_014898675.1 Athelia sp. TMB | reverse complement strand
TGTTTACCTCGCGACAATTTACCTTGCCCTGCCAAAACAGGTAATCCCAGGTAAAAAGAGGTAATCCAAGGTAAATTAGTAGGGCCGAGGTAAATTGTCGCAGGTAAATTGTTAACAACCGTTAGATATGGATACAAAGCATCGTAAACACATACACACAAAGATTGCTCCAGTTGCTGTCTATGGTCGGTGCAACGTTACCATTTTCCGTCCGAAATGATATCCACGGCAACAATGCTCCCTCCGTTGTAACTTGTATTCATACTCATTGACTGAATGAGCGCAAAAAGCTTGTGGTGCGAAAAAAAGCATCGACGGTGATAGCTCCTTCAGCCTAGAGTCTAGACGAGTAGGGGCGGCCTCGCGTCGAAGATCGTGGCCTTCGAAAGCGGTAGCGCTAGAGGGAGATATGCATGTGGAACCTGCCCTAATCGCTTTGTAGAATGGTGTAGCATGTCTCTAGAGGCTAGAGCGCAGTGGATTGATTAAATACTGTCAGGCGACACGCAGCCAGCAAGTCATTCTTCGCTGGAGCTTGATTGTGCGATATATGTGGGTATTGGGTGGTGGTTATGGAGAAATGCTCATAGCCAAGAGGAGCACAAGAAGAGCCCATGTTCCGATGTAGGTATTGTTGAGGGTGTATTGAATATTCAATCTCAAGCGCGACGGGACTGAAGGTCTCGGTGGCATTGGCTCTTCGAGTGAACACCGTCAGACACCGTCACGGTTCTCTATGGCGTTCTAGATGCACTTTTATTATTTCCACTCCGCGCGTTTCCAGGCGTCCACTTTCCCCGCGAAATGTGGCGCGAGCAGGTATTGTCTTTATTTCTTCTATTGCTGCTCGCTCCGCGCGCAAAGGCGTCCATTTCTCCCCGCGAAATGTGGCGCTAATAGGCACTTCCCTTATTTAGCCATTGGTCTCGTCTGCTTTCGCTCCTCGTAATAAGAACTCAGAGTATCATGGCGCTCAGATATTGCTCATTACTCCCGCCTCATGACCCTGGTCCGCCAAAGACCTGCGCAAATCCTATAACATGGTTGATTATGGGTGTATTAAATTGTATTAATGCAGACGTGCTGCAAGAGCTACATTATAATGACAAAGGAGCTTCGAAAGGAGCAGTTTTTGGTTACATGTACTACTATGCGAGTAGTAGATGTATAGAGTGCTTGACGTGAGCAGGTTCAAGAAGCATTGAAAGACGTGCTTGGAAGCTCCGAGTCTCAGCGCTGAGAACATGGCTTGGGTATAGTGGCATGCATGGTGATATTTGGATGGCGCCTATGGTGGCCTTGATTGTGAGGGATGGCGTCAAGGTGCTGGCCGAGGTCGCTACCATAGTGGTATGAGGTGCAAGATGCATGACACCTAACCCACAACACTCAGGCAGATGGAAGGGAGCAACAGAGCACGTACCTTCATTGTTGCCACACTCCCGCCGATTGTACTCCTTGGACCCCTCTGCACCTCCTGCTAATGATCATGGCATTCAATAGTTTCCACGCTCCAGGAGTGATGAGCCACGTCTTCGAGCCAGGTGATGGATAAATAGTTGATCGTTGAAAGGAGAGCTACTGGGCTCCTGAAGACATATCAAGTGATCAGATCAGACTGGCAAGCCCCAGTACGCATGGTGCAACTTGTGCAAGAGGACGCAGCAGTGTGACAGTGAGAAAGAGGAAATTTGGGTGAGGCCGAATAAGGAAATGCCCTACATTTCGCGGAGAAAGTGGACGCCTGGAAACGCGCGGAGTGAGAAATAATAAAAGTGCATCCAGAACGCCATAGTTCTCATGTTCACTTGCTCCATTGGCCTGCCCTTCCGTGTCACAGAATCCCAAGTACCTGCCTTGACTGTCTCTACTTCTGTCAAATCGGAAACAGGCTCATTCCTCCGCATTTTTTTTTGGTCCTGGACCTAGAACCAACGGCGCCCATGCAATCTTCCCTTGAACTGTCCACCCGCACCATGGACTATTGTACCGATTCGAAGTCCTGCGCAGGACGCGCAAAACCCAAAGACGCATAAATGTATTAGTATTACCCCTTACGCGCTCAAACAAAACCGGCTATCTTGCTTGCACTAAAGCGCTGTGCCCAGGTCCCGCTCAGTGTATACATTTCACTCCAGTGCTACATAGTCCTTGCGTCAACTGTGTTTACGTTTTCTTGCGTTTTGTGCCCCTAAATCGGCAACTATGAGCTTTCGACCCTATCGACCCTATCAATCATTGACCCACTTGCATACCCGAAGTTGGATCATGTATCTTCCGGGTCCGAAAGGATGTGTGGGTCCGGTACAATCATTGGGCTCTCTCATCCACTGAGGTCCCGATGAGCACCAGCAACCCATAAATGATGGATTCTGCGCACGAGATAGTTCCCTACTTTTATCAACCCCTTCCGAGGCTCCATGAATTCTATCACTCAAGCCAGATACCCTCTCCGCCAGCTGGGCAAGAATGGGCCGCAAGTAAGCGCTCTTGGATTCGGTACCATGGGTAAGCTCTATCCACTATCAAATCATTCACCTTCTAAGAGGAAGCCTACAGGGATCGGAGCAGCTTATGAACCCATTCCCGACGAGGCAGCTTCATTCGAAGTCCTCACCTATGCCGCCGATCGCGGCGTCACATTCTGGGACACTGCGGACAGATATGGGCAAAGTATGCTAGCCCACCTCAGAGACGCGAAAAGCATCCATATCTGACTACTTTCTTACAGCCGAAGCCACCCTTGGACGCTGGTTTTCCAAAACCGGGCGGCGTGCAGACATTTTCCTCGCAACCAAGTTCGGCGCCTTCGATCCATCCACAGGCAGCAAGAGCAGCTGGTCCTCCAAACCCTCCCTCATCCTCAAGGCCCTGCAGCGCTCGCTCACGCAGCTGCAGACGACCTATATTGACCTCTACTACCAGCATCGTGTCGATCCAAACGTCCCCATAGAGGTGGTGCTGGAGACGCTGCGCCCTGCGGTAGAGGCGGGCACAGTGCGCTGGCTCGGGCTCAGCGAGTGTGATGCAGAAACGCTGCGGCGCGCGAAAGCCGTGGAGGGCCTTGGAGAGAAGGTCGTTGCCGTGCAGGTGGAATTCAGCCCTTTCAGCCTGGACATCGAGAAGAACGGGCTCGCGGAGGCAGCGGAGGAGCTGGGCGTGGTCATTGTCGCGTACAGCCCCCTCGGGCGCGGCATGGTCACTGGGAAGTGAGTCTTCCATGCACCAATTGCTTATATTGCTTGCTAACGACCGTACAGGTACAGATCTCGCGCGGACCTGGAGAAGAATGACTTTCGTTTGACGCTTCCGCGTTGGTCAGACGAGAACTTCCCGAAGAACCTGGTCGTCGTGGACAAGATCCACGCGATCGCGGAGAAGTACGGCCAGACGCCTAGCCAGATAACGCTTGCGTGGATCCTTTCTGAGCATCCTGCATGTGCGCATGTTTTATCCGTTCTTGCCATTCACGACGTCTGACCCGGATTTTCGATGAACAAGGGTTTGCTATCCCAGGTTCGCGTACCATCGCTCGTCTTGAAGAGAACGCCCGCGCAGCCGAGTTGCGCCTGGAGCCCGAGGCTCTTCGAGAGATCCGAAAGCTGAGCGAGGATGCTGACGTGCAGGGGGATCGGTACGGGGCTCCGTTCACTCAGGGATGTATTCCAGTCGACGAATGGAAAGGCGAGTAAGCGATAGCTTACTCCAACTTAGAAATACCATAATTTTGTTTGTCTTGCGCTCACCTGCTATGTTGCTACACTCCCTGAACTGCTAATACAGACGCATCATATACTGTTAAATTGGGAAAAAGTGGTGTCTGACCCAAGCCTGACCTCTGAGTACGGCTTCAGGTTTCGAACGTTGCAGCTGCGCTCCGAACTGCGCGTCCTCTGTGCATGCCAAAATACCAGGTGCCGGTCTCCTTGTTTGCCGTCAAGATAGTCTGGATATTGATTAAAGCTTGACTATCGCACGTTTAGCTGTGTACCGCTCACGCGCCGATCGCATTTCATGAGACACCTGATATATTTTAACATGGTCACTACTCCACTGGCCAGGTGGATAAGGTATCTAGATGATCACCCAATTGGGTTAGAATTAACCCAGAGCCAAGGAGACGGTCACAGCAAATAAAAATGCATCTGCGAGGTGAAGTGCCCAGAGGTCATTTAATTTGTTGCTTGAACCAAACCCGTCCGCAATTAAGCTGCACAGCAGCGGCTGAGAGCGGTGGATCGCGCGGAATCGAGTTGTGTAGCGATTGCAGATTGCGGAGTGGATTGAAGTGTATTTGCAATGCTAAAGCCACGGCGGCAGTGGCCCAGCTACGCGCAAACCACCAGACCGGCATCTTGCGGGGGCAACTGCACGTCTGAGTCCATGTTGGTGGTGTGAAGACACCATCGCGGAAAGCGGGTGGGTTTAGCGGGGGATGGGGTAGAATCTATAATAAACGCGTCCGTTCATTTTCTGTTTTCCGCAGATAGAACATCCAGTGCTTACTAGCACCTCGCAGGCTGGTACCAGCAGCGAGTCCGAGTCGAGACTCAAGCTAGTTTGTAACATTTTGCAGATTGCGTCTGAAATCACTGTGACTGCAGTGAAGCGCAAATCGACTAGTAACTGGCTGGGTAATTCGCAGATGAGGTGAACGATCTAGATGCTGTCTCGCACTGCAAATGAAGCTGTTCCTATGGCAGAATCTGGGAAGCGATATTCATCTATCCAAGTTTAACAGAAACACATCAGCGGCGTACTGAAAAGTCGCCATGAGGGGTGTGATTATCGTGAATGAACGACTGTTGGTTGCCTCTCGCTACAGGCGGTATCACCCTCGCGATGCACAAAGTTTCCATTGGGAACGACTGCGCGAGATGACGACGGGCGCGATAGTCTGTAGAGGCAAGAGCACTGACTCGGTGTTTGACTAAGTCCTCGACTGCCAACCCACTTTGAACAACCTGGATCTTGTAGCTGACAAAACGGCCAATTATCGGTGCCACTGAGGCCGCGCCAAGCCAAAATCAAAATCAGATCTGCGGGTGTGGCCAGGAGTGGTAATTCCACCACATGAAAAGCGTTACTACCTGCGGGGGATGGCAATGGCATATCCAGGTCCATCGCGCGGCGGCGACGGTCCCAGTTTCGGAGCCGAGACGCGGGGGTGGTCGCGCAGCGCGAGCGTGCCTGGCAAAGTCGAGTCCACGGCGAATTCACCGCCCATTCCTGGTCAATGGGCCAACATTGTGTAATAGGCGTGCAGGAGAATGAGAAGTTGCACATTGAGCAAGTAACGTCAAGCCGCGTCACGCATACATAAAGAATGCCAAAAATGCTCGGTGCCTGACTCGATACGGACGGCGTGCCACTCGGCATCGTCGGCCTCGCCACCCTCGCCACCGCTAGCGTGGGCTGGGCATCGTCCGATTTTGCACCAAACACGGCCAACTCGTGGACTCTTCATAAAGCCCCTCGTCGTCCACTCCACTCCGTCTCTTCCACCCACGTCAAATTTCCCTCTCCTATCGTACCTTCTTCGGCGACCCTACAGCGAAGGAAACCCAACACGGCAGAAAACGGCCGGGTAATTCCCTTTTCTGATCTCCAAGAATAGATAGCACCGGCACGACCTAATTTTGGGAGCACTCGCCCGGTTTTTAAAAGACGCATCAGCAGGTACCATTCCCATCCTTCTCCCTCCCCTCACGCCCGCCCTTGCTTCTGCTTCTGCCCTATTCTCTTTTTCCCTCAGCCCCGCGCTGCCAGCTTTATCGCCCGCTAACCCCACTATCTTTTAAAAGACCAGGACAACAATGCGCGTGTCCTCACTCGTTACCCCCACCTCCGCCGCGGCCCTCGTTGGTTTGCTGGCGACCTCCGTGCGCGCCCAGGGCAGTTTGACCGAGGCCAGCCAAGCAGCTATCACCGGTGAGCATTTTCTCTCAGTTTTGGGGCGGCGGGGCGGTGAGCGCAGCGTTGAGGGCCCTTGACGACGTGGTTGCGATGGGCAGGCACGCGCGCTAGTCCGCTATAGGCGACATCCCGCGGTTTTTCAACGCGCCCTGTGCAGCAGCATACCTCCACCCCCGCGCGCACTGCAGTAATCATATCTTATCCTGCCAAGCCGATCGCTTACACCTGCCCAGACCCCACCGCCGAGTGCGCGTACTACAACTACGTCCCCGTCGCCTCCCAGGCCGGCAACTTCCCGCCGAACTGGGTGCAGCCCGCGGTGATCCCCGCGAACGACACGACCGCGCTCGCGAAGTGGAACAGCATCAAGGCGCAGATCCCGACGAACATCCCCGTGAAGGGCACGGTCACGGGCAACTTCTCCGACTTCACGCCGACGTACAGCCCGAGCGACCCCGACTGCTGGTGGTCGTACGACAAGTGCACGACGCCGAAGCTCGCGGGGCTGAAGCCCGACACGATCAGCGTGCCCGAGCCCATGACGCTCGGGTACGGGTTCGACGACGGCCCAAATTGCTCGCACAATGCGTTCTATGACTACCTCACCTCGCAGAACCAGAAAGCCAGTACGTGCCCTTTTCTTTTCCCCCCTTTCGCTCATAGCTGACGCGATATGCAGCCATGTTCTACATCGGTTCGAACGTGCAGAACCACCCCCTTGAGGCACAGCGCGCGCTCGCGGACGGACACGAGATCTGTGTCCACACCTGGTCGCACCCCTACATGACCGCCGTCGAGTCCGAGTCCGTCTTCGCCGAGCTCTACTACACCATGCAGATGATCAAGCTCGCGACCGGCGTCACGCCCACCTGCTGGCGCCCGCCCTACGGCGACATCGACGACCGCGTGCGCGCGGTCGGCGCGGCGCTCGGTCTGCGCGCGATCCTGTGGCAGTACGACAGCAACGACTGGCAGGTCGGCAGCGTCGCGGGGATCACGCCCGCGACGGTCGACGCGAACTACGAGGCGCTGATCGCGTCCGCGGGCAACGGGACGTTCGCGACGCAGGGCACGATCATCCTCACGCACGAGCTGAACAACTACACGATGCAGGAGGCGATCAACTTCTACCCGAAGCTCAAGGCTGCGTTCAAGGCGCTCGTGCCCGTCGGCGTCGGCATGAACATCAGCCAGCCGTACCTCGAGACGAACTACACGCTCCCGTCGTTCTCACAATGTGAGCATCATCCTTTTTGACTTTGAGTGAGCGCAGATGCTGATGGCGATGCAGATACCGCTGGCACGACGACGTCGAACGCAACCGCGTCTGGCGCGAGCACCGCGACTGGCTCAGCAGCATCTGGGAGCGCGACCGCAAAGGGCGGTGCCTCGCAGGCGAACGGCGCGTCCGCCACGCCCCTGGCGGCGACGCTCACCACCGCCCTCGCGCTCCTCGGGCTCGCGGTCGTCCTCGCATAGACACAGACTCCCTGATACCACGGATCTCGTTACGCATTACGCACGGACTGGTTTCTGATCTATTTCCCAATATACTCCGTTTATTCCCGCTTCGATTGTCTGCCGGGGGGCAGATGTGTATATAGTGCGTGTGGTTTGGTGAATATTATGTCTGCGACACAATAATGCAGTTATCTTTGACGCTGGAATGCATGATGCTCGTACTGTCAACATATCATCCAACCTGGGGCAAGTCTTTATGCCAACACTACCAGGAATGCCACGAACCTGCCCATTTCATCAGCCACAATCGCAGATGTCTACTGCAGAAGATGATGCATCAAGTTGACGATGCTGCTTCAGCATCCCGAACACGCTCGCCTACTTGGGGATGAAGATGGGCGCTGCGATCACGATGAACGCGAGCAGCTGTAGGCCCCGTGCATCCAATCCACATCATTCCCGCTTCGATTGTCTGCCGGGGGGCAGATGTGTATTTAGTGCGTGTGGTTTGGTGAATATTATGTCTGCGACACAATAATTCAGTTATCTTTGACGTTGGGATGCATGATGTTCGTACTGTCAACAGTTTATCTAACCTGGGGCAAGCCTTTACGCCACGAACCTGCCCATTTCATCAGCCAGAATCGTAGATATCACACGTTCGCCTACTTAGGGATGAAGATGTATGCTGCGATCACGCTGAATGTGAGTAGGTGTAGACCCTCTGTTGGCCAATCCACAATCTATGCGACGGACGAGAGTAGACAAAAGCTGCTAGCAGCCATTTTCTCCTGCTTGTATCTACGGCCCGCGTAATAACTACAAGTATTATGCTAAAATATTTGCTATCCACCAAAACCCATCATACCGCCTTCACGCGCATCAGCGACCTTTCCACCATGCCCCGAATCACCGAGAGCCAAACACTTGCCAGAACCGCATTCGCCAGCTGCGCCTCCGTCTGGATGTCGCTATCTCGGAACGCAAGATTAGACCGGGCGAGGGTACGTTTGGCTGACAACAACTCAGAGTCAAATCGCAGGGGGAGATGGAAGACCATAGCGTACAGACCTCAGGTCCCGTACCATCATCTTGCTGTAAGACGACGTATCCTTCTTCTAACGTCAAGTCCGGATGTTGAGGCTCCGCCCGAGCTTGAAACGAGTTTTGAGGAACGGGAGGGTAGCTGGCGCACGCCACGAGAGGCCTGGGTGTAGGGTAGTGCGGGGTCGGTGAAGTGATCGATGGATCCAAGGTCGGCTCATCCTGCTCGAGAGTGAGCTTTGCACAGCAAGGTTTGGCCGAAGCTGCGTACCTGATGCACCTCATACGTCTGCCGCCCGCCCGTCTCTCGCTGCTGTTCGTCTAGTACAGGACTCCCAGTAAACGCTGATCCACATTCGAGTTCATCTTCTTCTGGTGAGGCAGGTGCATTCTGGAATAGATGCGCTCGGATAAGCCTGGCGATACTAAGGACGGGAAAGTCACTGACGAGCGTGTTTTCTCTGGTGGGGGGCTCCTCGACGGCCTGTGTTGCCTCTCGATTTGAGCGACCTATAAACACAGTCAAAGTCAAGCGCAAAGAAATGGGACTGGACAGCTAACCAGGCGACAACGTCAAATGAATGTGGTACACGGGATTAATAACGGTGATGTCACGTGCTCTGTTATCATAGTAGTCGTTGGCGACGTTGACTGTTTCTCCTTCGCCAACGGTGTTGAAAACTGGGTTGGCCATTGGTGGTAAGGGTCTATGGGATCAGAGCAGCTTGTAGTGAAATATGTCTGGCCTTTTCCATCCCCGCAATCCTTTGGCTCACAGTCGCTACCCTGAAATATACTTCCTCCGTTCCATTAGCGGGCCCGGGGTGCTGCTGGTATTACATAGAGTTACGCTAGTACTAGGGTTTATTTCCCATGTCATCGCGACATCAACCCGGCGGACACCCCCGGGTGCCCTTCGGCCAGACACATACTATCACCGGCCCACCTTTTGACAAAAATTTTGATTTCAGCCAATTACCTTGTTTTTGTCCCTGTTTTGCTCTCGGAGCGTAATAGATGGAAGGGGAAACACTGAATGCATATGAATATGAATTTTTTGTATTTTACTGTGAGGAATGTACGTTTCCCGGGCCTACTGGACCACCTTTTGACAAAATGTCACGGCGCGTCACGCCTAAAATTGAAGCTCCGACGTGGCGCGTCAGCCAGAAGACGTGCGAACTCAGGTGTGGCAGAATCAGCAAAAGGCGTGTCGCCGACGTCGGAGATTGAAAATGCGCCACATTGTCACGCTTTCCAAGGCATCCTCTCGCATTCCTTCGTCTGCTTTCTGCATGTCACTAATCATCCCCGGATTGAATGTTATGGTGTTATAGGGGCATAAGATTAACCTCTAATAATTATATCACAAACAACCTCAGATTGGGTTTCTCCGGAGGGTATTCACCAAGATTGCCACCTACTTGCCCTCTCTGGACATTCTACAAGATACCTAAATTCACAATAAATTCACTCTAACTATCCCCATATATGCAGTGTTCTGTGAAAAAAAACTTGAAGTGATTGAGACTCGATTTGAGCTCGCAGGTGTGAATTGTCAAAAGGTGGGCCAGTGTTAGTAGTTCGCCCGCGTGATCGGGATATCAGCCTGAGGTCTGGCTGTTGGTGGGGACAGGCAGTGTTGGCTGACTCGTCAGATCAGGGTCAAATGGGTCAAGTCAATTACACAGGCAGGCAACCTTATTCAACCCACCTTCAACCTGGGCGGTCACAACCAGGGTTAATATAAGTTTCACCCAGGTCTAAGATCGGTACGCTCAAACTGAGTATCAACCAGCTAAGTTGCGCCGGAGTTCTGACAGAAAAATGGCAACTTGGTTGAAACCAGTGAAGTTTGAACTCAGGTTCAACTGGGGTTTGCGACTGAGGCCCATATCGGCCACGTGGCCACCACCCACGCAAACGAGCTCACTCGACCGCACCCGCACCCGTTCAGATCTTGCGGCAGCCAGAAAACACACAATTATAGGATAAAACAGGTGTATTTGATACTCTACAACATAGACAGCTATATACATTACTCAATCACGAGACACCCAGGAAGACCCACAACAACCTCACTGCAATAGAGGCGACAATGCACACTGGCTGGGGATACACACACCATCAGTTGAAGAACGCAGCGGCTTTGTAAAGAACTTACCAGATAAGTCATCCCCCACACTCGCCGGGTCCCCAAAACAACCACCTATCGTCCAATCCAGAAGATCGTCGCCAAGCCAGAGAGCACAGAAGCAGCCAGATGCGAGAGAGACCAGCGAAATCCCAGAGAGACACAGACTCCAGACTAGTGAGATGGGGCAAACTAGGTAAATCAGACCCTGAAGCAAGATAAGATATTTCAAGGTACCACATCAGATATATATGCTCAATAGAATATAGTGAAAGAGGAATACTCACCTGAACACTTTTGCGAGCAGTGGGTGAGATTGGGGAGGCGAGAGACAAATGGGTTGTGTGTGGGAGAGAAGGAAAGAGAAAACAGCGGAATCAAGATGATCCCAAACCAAACCCGATAACAATCACGTGCTATGTTTTGTCAACACAAGCTCAAGTTTCTGCCTTTGAGAACAAGATGCACAAAGGCCCGGCCACTGTTTATCTGCACACGCGGCACGTTTGAGCCTCAGTTGATCCTCGAGTTTGGACCCGTGTTGCAACTCGCACAGGGAGCAACTGAGTCTATTTTGTGCCGCTTTCCCAGTTGAAAAATCTTATTTTAACCTGAGTCGCAATTTTTTGGGCCTGAGTCTATTTGCGGGGCGAAACATTGCAACAACCCGTTGAGTCTATCCCTGGCACATCGAGGCGTCTGGCCGTGTACTGACTGGTCAAGGGTCTGACCCCTGATTTGACTTTGATCTGACGGGTCGAATTGCACGTGTTATTGCATCATCACGGGCGGAGCTACACCCCGATTGAGCCCTCGCTGTTCAGAGTCGGATGCGCTCCCCATGAATCAAAATTATATTTATTCTGCCCTACTATATCTCCTCCCACTATCATGCCCAAAGGCCGCGGTGTCATATGGCGGCTGTTTGACAGCGATGGTACACATTATTGTACAACTTTGTGAAATAGTCATGTGTATTATACCATATTGTCATTGTTAATATTGTAGTTGTACAAGCTTACTTTCATCTTGCTCGCCACAGCCTCAGAGTCATCTACCGAGACCGGCACGGCGTCGACACAGCCATTTGACTCGTCAATTGGGGTCTGACCCATTTGACCCGTCTGACCCCTCCATGGATTTGACCCGGGTCTGACTGGGGTCATTGCCAACACTGGGGACAGGCAACACTGCATAATCTAGTGTGCATGTGGTGCGCCGCCAAATCATCATGTTATATGGTCACTTCTTATACCTCCTCACACACTCACTTTAGCACTCAGACATTACGGAAAAGCCAAGTCACTTCTCCTCGTAGACAGTGGTAGAGCGTACACTGACCCATGCATCTGACAATGCGGATCGGATGTGAATAGAAGCAATATTACAGGGGTGATTCTATTTGGTGCCCCGGGGCAGCACCCCCAAAACGCGGTGCCCCCCTCTGGGGCTATTGCCATCGCGTCAGCAGAAATCCTTTACGATATTTCTGTGTCGGCATCGGGCTCTTTCCGCGACGCGCCACAATGTTCCAACCCGCCACCTCTGCGGAAAATGCATTTTATTCCAATGACCTCAATAGCAATGTGCATATGATATGTTCTGAAAGACCTTGATTCTCATTTGAAGACTTTAGATAGAGGCTAGTTACATGTGCACGTTTACTATGCAAATACTATGTGCAATCTTGAGGCTCAGAAGCATTTGACCACGTCTAAAAATTAGTGTAATCTCCCCAAAAATTCTCAGTGACACCTGAATACTACATAGTAGGTTCTTGTGCTGCCATGATGTGTCCCTACCCCGCATATGTTGAGATCGAATGCATTTTCCGCAGAGGTGGCGGGTTGGAACATTGTGGTGCGTCGCGGAAAGAGCCCGATGCCGACACAGAAATATCGTAAAGGATTTCTGCTGACGCGATGGCAATAGCCCCAGAGGGGGGCACCGCGTTTCGGGGGTGCTGCCCCGGGGCACCAAATAGAATAATCCATATTACAGTGCTTTGCATAATAAACACGAATGCAATCTCACAAAATTTCAGAATTTGCTGGCACGTGATGGCAAGTTTCGTGACACTCTGTCACAATGACTTACAGCTGTTGCGCCTAGGAGTGGTGATGATCGTAAGTTGCCAGTGACAGTAGTCACAGGTCATGCGGATCCCGCATGTGCAGCTCGGTTTTGGCGAAAAAACTTGAAACAAGATTCGCGTTTATTATGCAAAGCACTGTAATATGCGCGCCTTGTCGCGATTGGGACGATGTGCCGTTACAGAGTCCAGACCCAGATGTAACTATCAGCACGTGCACATACAGGTCGCGGTCAGATGGGCAAAACGCACTTGACAGCAGGCGAAAGTGCAGCGGTGTCCGGACCCTGCCGGCCTGCAGCAGCCCGTCGACGAAACAGATCTCAAGGGCAGATAGTCCATCACAGGGTTACCGCTAGGAAGGCCAGCTAGCACGTGCAGCTGCCCGAGCGCCAGTACCGCATCAAAAGAAATAGAGAAAAGCAGCACGAGGGGCAAAGAACGGAGCAGGGGTGGATGCACTTGAGAAACAAGGATGGTGAACGGAACCACGTCTGGTGTGATCCAAAGAGGTGGTGAAGCAGCGCCGCGGGCGTTGAAGCAGGAGCTGCAGCATCGAGTGTAGGCGAGACGGGTGTGGTGGATAAGGCTCGTCGTGTAGCGCAGATAGGCGAAGATCACAGTGGAGACCAAGGTTATACAGCTGTGGCACGTCGGATAGCGCCACCAGCGTTGTGGTTACCGTAGCAGTTGGCAGCAGCTCTCATTTCAGAGGCAATCCTAGACTCGTGACCAGCCTCTCTATGTAGCAAGCTGACGATAGAGAGACTGGTCGAATGGGTGCAATAGTCACTATGTGTCGCGGACTTCCCAATTTGGGTGCTCTTCTGCTTGCCCTAAAGTTTGATCCTGGCCCTTATCTGTCCAAATCTGGCATACACGTCAAACAGAGAACATGCGCACAGCGACGACTTCAACATTTACAGTACTGAGTACTAGTTGAGTACTGCACTTTCGCCGCCCCTTGTGTCTGCTAAAAAACCCAAATCTGCAGCTGAGATTCTCGCTGCTCAGACACCTGTGGTAAGCTGGGCCATCCCAGAGACTCCGATCAGGCCGATTGCAACTCGAGGCAGAGTCAACTCTGGCGACCATTCCCTGTTCGCCACTGCGAGTCGCACCCCAAATACGCCACAATCATTTCCATCTTCGAGCGGGACTGTCTTTCCTTTCACGTTCCGTTTTGATTCTCCTCAAGCCCAGTCTCTTGATTCGCCTGGATGGCATCATCACACACCAGATAGCTTTGAACCACTCGATCCCCCAAATGCTTATGTACTGATCGGCGAGAAGCCACAACAGTTATTCAATGTTATGCAAATGTATCAGACTATCTACGAGCTACACGAGTCAGCCCGATTGACTACCTGCTCCACACGCTGACGGTCATGGACGATCAAACTGTAGCGTACAAGCACGCCCTGTATCGGATCAACGGAAAGCTACTTGAGCTGCTGGACGTTCGTGTTCATTCGGAAGCTCAGGGCTTGCGACACCAGTAGCCATGCTATCCGGCTCAACAGCGGAAGCCATAGCGTTTTGAGTTGACACGGACAATCAAACAGGTCCGAGTTCAAGATATAAGCAGTAAGGACAGAGTAAGGACAGTTTAGAGACAAGCAGACATGTTAAAGGAAGGACACGCACCGCTGCAAGCGAAGATACCAGACGCGCTTGTGCGTGTCAAGTTATATTTGTTGATTTGACGCATACGCCAGATTTGGACGGATAAGGGCCGGGATCGAACTTTAGGGCAAGCAGAAGAGCACCCAAATTGGGAAGTCCGCGACACATAGTGACTATTGCACCCATTCGACCAGTCTCTCTATCGTCAGCTTGCTACATAGAGAGACGGGTTACGAGTCTAAGGCAATCCACGACCATGCGAGGCTGCATAGATGCCGCATACTCATATCTTCATGTCTCTTTCGCCCGCAAGCTCCTCCGCAAGTACCAAGAGGGACAGAGTTGGTGACGGGATATTAATAGCTGGGTGGCGACCGGAGAGGCCTGGGGCGGGGCCGCCGTCGATGACCACGGCTGGTGGTATAAAGCTTGCAGTCCTGTGGGATGTTGGGCGAAGACAACAACGCACTTACCCCACTGGCTGGCTGACTTGGTGGGGTCTCTCGTACGGTCCTGGGACGCACGCTCGCGCGATCGAGGGCAAGGCTACATTGGCTATTTATAAGACCCTGGCTATTTCCTACTTGGCGATCAGTGCTCGTGCCAGCCGTTGCGCTTGGCTCTGCACCTGCCTATATCTACGATGTCATGGCTTAAAATATCTGATATCCACTGAAACTCCTCATACCGCCTTCTCGCGCATCGGCTACCTTTCCACCATGCCCCGAATCACCGGGAGCCAAACACTCGCCAGAACCGCATCCGCCAGCTGCGCCTCCGTCGGGGGGTCGCTATCTCGGAACGCAAGATTAGACCGGGCGAGGGTACATTTGGCTAGCAGCAACTCAGAGTCAAATCGCAGGGTGGAAATGGAAGACCATAGCGCACAGACCTCAGGGCCCGTACCGTCATCTTCCGGTAAGACGATGTATCCTTCTTCTAATGTCAAGTCAGGATGTTGAGGCACGGCACGAGCTTGAAACGGGCTTTGAGGAACGGGAGGGTAGCTGGCCCGCGCCACGAGAGGTGTGGGTGTAGGGTAGTGCGGGGTCGGTGCAGTGATCGACACATCCAAGGTCAGGTCGTCCTGCTCGAGAGTGAACTTTGCACAGCAAGGATTGGCCGAAGCTGCGCACCTGATGCACCTCATACGTCTGCTGCCCGCCCGTCTCTCGTTGTTGCGCGTCTAGCACAGGACTCCTAGTAAACGCTGAATCACATTCGAGTTCATCTTCTTCTGGTGAGGCGGGTGCGTTCTGGAACTAGATGCGCTTGGATAAGCCTGGCGATATTAATGACGGGAAAGTCACCGACGAGCGTGTTTTCTCTGGTGGGGGGCTCCTCGACGGCCTGTGTCGCCTCTCGATTTGAGCGACCTATCAACACAGTCAAAGTCAAGCGCAAAGAAATGGGACTGGACAGCTAACCAGGCGACAACGTCAAATGAATGTGGTACACGGGATTAATGACAGTGATATCACGTGCTCTGTTATCATAGTAGTCGTTGGCGACGTTGATTATTTCTCCTTCGCCAATGGTGTTGAAAACTGGGTTGGCCATTGGTAGTAAGGAGGGGATCAGAGGAGCTTGTGTGAAATATGTTTGACCTTTTCTACCCCCACAATCCTTTAGCTCACCGTCGCCCGCGTACCTTGATATTCCAGGTAGACCAGAGTGATCCAGATGGACCAGAGTAATCCAGATGGACCAGAGTGATCCAGGAATGACCTGTGGTCCAGGGCCGTATACATATCCGGATTTCCCATCAGCCTCGTTTCGGGACGCTGAAACGGCCTCCAAAACCCCCTGAATCAGCTTCCCCTATTGTAAAAAGCTCCCTAGCGCTCCATCGCAGTATAGCCGAGATGTATCAGAAGGGGAGCAAATGCGAAAAAATGCGAAAAATCTAAATTCCAAATAATTTTGTCAGAAACATTGGTGTGGCCATACAAACCTTGCCAAACAAGTGCAGCGCGCCACAACAATAGTTGCCAGTCGCTGCACGAAAAAGGAGCAATGAGATACGCCCTCCATCATTATTTCTTTGTCCGCGAGTGGGAAGGAGTCTGCCCAATACCGAGGGGAAATAAAACTTCGTACCGAACGCGAGTTGCTTGCGCACATGCAGCAAGGTACTGGCTCCACCATCATCCGCTCCAGCCGGCTCGGACTGGGCTTCGTCATCTCAGAAAAGCCAAGTGACTTCTCCTCGTAGACCTTGGGAGAACGCACGCTGGCCCGTGCACATCACAACTTGAATGCGGATGGGGTGCGAACAGACGCAAGATGCGCACCTCGTCACGACCGAATCTGCGACGTGCAGCATGAGTCGCAATCCACGAAGCGCTATGATGTGCGCTTGCAGACCCTGATGCACATCACCATCGCATACAAGATCCTGGTGAACTATCAGCACCGGCTGCGGTCAGATGGGTGAAACGCGCTTAGCAGGCGAGGGACACTCCCGAACGGCTTTCAGCAGCCCGTCGACGACGCGGATCCCAGGGGCAGGTAGCCCATGACAGGGTTCCCGATGCCAGCGCTAGGAAGGCCAGCTAATCCGTGCAGCTGCTCATCAAACAGAATATAGAAACGCAGCAAGAGGGCAAGGAAGAACAGAACGGAGAAGGGACGGAGGTACTTGAGACACAAGGATAGTGAGCAGAACCACGTCTGGTGGTAGTGGAGGAGCTTTATTTATGGTAAGCGAGGTACGTTTGTGACCGGAAGAGGGAGATGGAGCAGCGCCGCAAGTGGGCAAGCAGCGTCTCTTGTAGGCGAGACGGGCGAGGCGAAAATGATCCAGCTAAGCGTGAATGGTGTGGTCAGCGTTGTGTATCTGGCGCAAGGCGAAGTACCACATGACGAAGCGTAGGCTGCGGTACTCATACATAGATGGTCAGCAACACCCTCATATAGGCCATGGGTGTTGGATCTATGGCGCCGCCAGTGTCGTAGTTACCAAGTCGGCTGACTCGGGACTCGGCTCTCATATCCACGATTGCGCAATGCTTGCATAGGTGCTGCGACGCATACGCATACGCGCGAAATGTGTGGTAGATAAGGCTCGTCGTGTAGCGCAGATCACAGTGGAGACCAAGGTTATACAGCTGTGGCGGGTCGATTAGCGCCGCCAGCGTCGTGGTTACCGTAGCAGTTGGTAGCAGCGCTCATCTCAGAGGCAATCCACGACCATGCGAGGCTGCACAGATGCTGCTATCCGTATTTCCTTCAATGAGTCTCTTTCGCCCGCAAGCCTCCGCAAGTACCAAAGGACAGAGTTGGCGACGGGATATTATTAGAAGGGTGGCGACTAGAGAGGCCTGGGGCGGGCGCCGTCGATGACCACGGCTGGCCATGGTGGTATAAAGCTTGCAGTCCTGTGGGATGTTTGGTGAAGACATCAACGCACTTACCCCGCTGGCTGGCTGACTCGTTGGGGACTTCTGGGACGCGCGCTCGCGCAAGGCTACATCTGGCTATTTATAAGACCCTGGCTATTTCCTACTTGGCGATCAGTGCTCATGCCAGCCGTTGCACTTGGTTCTGCACCTGCCTGCTACGAGGTCATGACTTCACGGTGCACGCTGCCCGCCCGCAGCCCATGCACCTATCGCCGAGGGACCCGGCCTGCAAGGCCGCGCGACTGCCATAACGGGACGCAGCCGCAGGCTGCTTCTGACAAGTGTCTCGCCTGCCGATCCGGCAGCGCGCGCGTAAACAGATGTGGCCGTGGCTGGCCGTGCGCGAGTCCGCCGCCCTGAGCGTCGTCGGCGCCAGCCTCCAGCTCGTCAGCCGCGGGGGGCCCATATAATCTGGCAGGCGGCTCGCAGGTAGCGCTCGATATCCACCAGAGGACCAAAAAGTCAAATCGGCGCTTCGACCACGGCCCGGACAGGTTTCACCGCTTCGACGTCGCACGCGGCACGCCCTCGCCGCACACTCAACCGCGCTTATATATACGATTGCCGTGCCCGCTGATTGCGTTTCCCAGTGTCTGCTCAGCCCCCGGTTTTCCTTCCCCGTCCAGCCAGTACAAAACCCACACTCGTTCTCTTTCTCAGCATCCATTAATGCGTCTCTCTTCCATTCTCTCGCCGGCGCCCGTGGCCGCTGCCCTCCTCTTCCTCGCCCCCGCCCTCGCCCAGCGGAACACCGAAGCCGAAGAGGCTGCCATCACCAGTGAGTCCCCTCCCCCACTCCCCGTCCTGCGACCCAGCTGACGCGCGCAGACCCGTACACCGAGTGCGCCGACTACACCTACACCCCCGTCGACTCCCAGGCCTCCAAGTTCCCGCCGAACTGGGAGACCGCCACGATCCCCGCGGGCGACGCGGCGGGCCTCGCGAAGTGGAACAGCATCAAGGACAGCATCCCGACGAACATCTCCGCGCGCGGCACGATCGCGGGCGACTGGACGGGCGTGAACTATCCCAGCAGCGACCCCGACTGCTGGTGGACGTTCAACAAGTGCACGACGCCGAAGCTGGCGGGCATCCCCGCGGACACGATCAGCGTGCCCGAGCCGAACACGCTCGGGTATGGGTTCGATGACGGCCCGAACTGCTCGCATAATGCGTTCTACGACTACCTCACCGAGCAGAAGCAGAAAGCCAGTGCGTGCTCCTCCCTTTCCCCCTCCCCTCTTCCCTTCCTCTTCTTTGCAAGCGCGTCCTCACGCTGACGCCCCGCAGCCATGTTCTACATCGGCTCAAACGTCCAAAACCACCCGCTCGAAGCGCAGCGCGCCGTCGCCGACGGGCACGAGATCTGCGTGCACACCTGGTCGCACCCGTACATGACCGCCGTCCCCTCCGAGGGCGTCTTCGCCGAGCTCTACTACACGCTGCAGATGATCAAGCTCGCCACGGGCGTCACGCCCACGTGCTGGCGCCCGCCGTACGGCGACATCGACGACCGCGTGCGCGCGGTCGGGCACGCCCTGGGCTTGAGGGCGATTTTGTGGACGTATGATAGCAACGACTGGATGGTGGGGGACACGAGCACCACCCCGGCGCAGGTGGACGCGAATTATGCGAACCTGATTGCGCTCGCGAATAACGGGACGTTCAACACCGTAAGCCCCTTCCCCTTCCCCATACCCCCTTTCCCCTGTCCCCTCCCCATAAACACCACTGACCCCCCCCCCTCCCTAGGCGGGCACGATCATCCTCACGCACGAGATCAACAACTACACGATGCAAGAAGCGATCAACCAGTACCCCAAGCTCAAAGCCGCCTTCAAGGCGCTCGTCCCCGTCGGCGTCGCGTTCAATATTTCCCAGCCGTACCTCGAGGCGAACTACACGCAGCCGACGTTCGCGCAGTACGCCGCGGGCGAGGTCGTCGCGAGCGAGATCGTGTCCTCCTCGACGGCGGCGGGGGGTGGGGGCGGGGGGAGTGGGAGCGCGACGGCGAGCTCGGCGCCGGCGACGTCGTCGGGCGCTGCGGGGGGCGCGCAGAAGGCGAACGCGGCCGCGCCCGTCAGCGTTGCTGGGTGTTTGGCTGCGGCGTCTGCGCTCCTGGGGTTGGCGGTGTTGTTGTAGAGCGTCTCGGTCTGGCTGCTTTTTGGTTTCGTTGCGTGTGTTTGGTGCGCGTTGGACGGTATATATTCTACATTGGCTGTAATTGCTACGTCTGTCTGTCGTCTGTCGCTACTCTACCCTTGTTTTGGTGAATATAAATATAGAGACTGTTTGTTTCGGTTCTGATCTGTCGCTGCTCTGCCCGTTTTGGTGAATATAGAGACGGGTTGTGTTTCGATTTGGCGTGGCGGTGGGGATTTCGGCGGGATGTGTGTGTGGTGTGTACTCTCGGGCCCCAAGGGTTGGATGGTGTTCGATAGCGTGCGCAGAGATAATCGTGAAACAACAGATTTGGTTGTGCACTGGTCCGGTACAGATTATCATACTTCATTTCCGAGGGAACACGAACACGGATTGCGGCGGTGGCAAGTGCGAGGAGAACGAGTTGCCCCTTCGATGGCGAGCTTCGGTCCGGTTTCGCTACAAGCCTTTCCACGCCAAATGAGATGCATCCTGGCCCAAATCGATCCCCTGCACATTGTCATCCTCCTCCTTCAGCTTCCGGATGTCCTAAAGAGCTCCGCGCATTTTCTTCATTTTCTTCCTGACAAGCGATGGGACGCGAACCTGTGATAGCAAGATTCATTGAACATCCCGCCAGCCGGAAATGACAAGACCGGTGAAATAATATGCACATGCAGGATGGCCAAAAGGTCCAAGTCTACGCGCCGCAGCGTCTCCGCGCACACTGTGCCCGCCTCTGCCGCCAAGCACTCCCGCGATCGTGCGGCGGGACGGAATCGGCACGCGTCGCTGCTGGCGCTCAAAGTCTAGCAGGTGTTTTGTAGCTGCGTGGTGAGTATTGGGATACGCGAATTGATTTGAGGAACACGCCGCTCTTGCGAGGCGAAGGCGCCGAATTCGTCGCGGGGAGAATGTCCGCACGACGCCGGGTTTGGAAAGTCGGCGTCCATATGCATACTTCGCTATCAAGGAGTCAGATCCAGCGCGATTCACTGGAGGGCGCGTACTTTGACCATATCTGTTAGCTATGTCCCAGCTGTGTCGCAAGATAGGCTGCCGTAGATGAGAACTTTGAGCGACGCTGCCTCGAGAATAGATCCATCATGGGGCGGGTCCGATTCTTGGAGACTTCTGCTCGCGCGGTAGACATTTGATGATGGATAGAGCGTGCCCGTGAAATCGATTCCGAAAACGCTTGCTTTCACCGGGATGGGTGCGCGTACTTTGTCCATATCTGTTAGCTATGTCCCAGCTGTGTCTCAGGATAGGACACCGTAGCTGAGAACTTCAAGCGACGCTGCCTCGGGAATAGATTCATGGGCTGGTCGAATTCTTGGAGACTTCTGCTCGCGAAGTAGACAGTTGTTGGTACGTGGACCGTGCCCGTGAAATCGATCCCGAGAACGCTTGCTCGCGGTCCATCATTTCCGGTTGGCAGGGCGTTTGACTTGGATCACATTCACGGAGCTCGATGGGAGGATTGCCCGTCAGAAACTATTGTTGTCTAGAGTTCATTGATTTTAGACTTCTGGTGCCTATTGGTGCCCCTTCGGATGAGAGAGACAGATACAACTTCGGGTATGAGTAAGGCTGAAGACCATGACCGCGAATTAAGCGTAGAGAAAGCAGGAGAACCAAATCAAACAACCACAGCAAGTTGATGCGAGAGCCAGCACTCCAGAGGGACGTATGCATCCAGCGGTTGCAGATCTTCGATGCAAAGCGAGGTAGCCAATTGGGTGCTATAGTCTCGCAATCCGGATTAATCTATGGATAATATTGAGCGCACAGGGGGCGGGGCGGGTACATTCATGCGTCGTCAGGTTCTTCGCGCACTGCGCGGGTTGTCGGCATAGGTCGCGGTGCACAGCGGCTAGCAGTCCGAATCGATACAAGATGGATACTTCAAGCCAGAATTGGGTCGCACGGCTCCGTTGGTTCCTGCCGGAAGAAAGCAGAAGGACAGAGCCAGTTGCCAATTCGATAGAACTGGAGACGGTCAAGGCAAGTGTTCGTGATTCTGTGCAACCGAACTTGAAGGTCAACTTGAAAGCGCTAGCAGCGCCAATGCCACCGAGCCTTTCACCTTTCGCCGCCTTTCGCGGCACCAGAGATTCAATAAAACCCTCACCAGGCCTCTCATCTACCCGTTATTGATTCGTAGAGCTCGGAGTCGGAACACTTGCTCTTCTTCTGCTCCCTTGGGTATCAGTGTTGCTCCCATAACCACCATCGATCACCCATATGTATTGGACGATCAACCAGCGAATACCGACGTCGACACAGCACACAGCAGCAGACACGTTGGATTGCATCATCTTCTAATCAGCCCACTGTGCTCTCGATACATGCCGCACGAGAAACATGTACCAAACTATTATGGCGACTTTCTCATGACACTATCGTTCTGGTGCTGTCGGTCTTGACAACCATACTCTTTGGTGACAAGCTGTCCATACTCGTCTGGGCTGGGAGGTTTTTACCCTCAAACCTTTCCCTTCGCACTACAAGATTCTGCACCCGTCTCTCAATACGGACGAGAATTGCCACGGAGGGCAAATTCTCGCATTAGATGTCATCCCAGACGGAGAAAGGCGGCATTGCACTGGACCTCTGCACCTAGAGCATTTGTCTCCGTGCGTATGCGATTCTGATACTTAGCATCCGTGTCTAATGTATCTCCAGACAGTCACGCAATAAGCCTATGCATAACTACATTGCCATCTACCCAACATGCCGACGTTCTTCTCCCTTCGGCTCGTCCTTATCGCCAGGAATTTTAGTGCCAGATTATGCACTCAAAGTCCCTCAAAGTCCACACCTACCAACCAGCATCCAGCCCTTGGAATTTTTCGCAATCACTAGTACAGAATAAGGCAATTGAAGAAGCCATTGTCGGTATCCAACGCAAATTCGAGCAAGAACATGTCTGATAGGAGATGAGAGCTTGGAAGCAGTTGGGACTGTCATTTCGTACCGCCTCTAGTCAGCAGATACCCTCGTATGTTTGCGCTATCCCTCCCACGCGCTTCATTGCGAACTCATCTTGTTGACAGAAGCAAGCAGTCTCGACCTCTGTTGCCAATGCTCTTCAAGTTTCATGGGGCGTACTCACGGCTTCCGCCCCCGCCTCGAATTACCCCTTTATTATTCTTCGTCGATGCATAGCATTTCCGCCCGATAAAATGGAGCACGACGTTACATTACTGTACGGTCAATGTGGCTTCAGGCATACATTTCGTCATGTAGAGCAAAGAACCATTTGGATCGTCGGGAGTACACGTGGACCGGGTCAGATCAGATGGCGGTGTGGAGCGCTACTCGCGCCTCGCGCGCCAAGTGGGCGGACAGACTCCCCGGATCGGCGCGACGTCAGATTCTCTCCATGGCACCCCACAACTCATCGGAATCCATTACTCGACCCCTGTGTGCTCAGCTATAAATTCAGTCCCGAAGCACCATTATTTCTTCCTCGCAGTCACCCTCTCGTCTCTGCCCCCTCATATCACCCAACCTTTCCGCTCAGACACAATGGTCAACTTCAACTCCCTCACCTCCGCTATTCTCCTATCCTTTGCAGTCTCCGCACTTGCTAGTCCCGTCGCTCGTAATAGCTTCATGACGCACCCTATCACTAAGAAAGCGAGCAAGTCTATCACGGCGATTCTAGCCAAGGACAAGGCCCGCCTCGCTAAATACAATGGCCATGTGCCCCTCGCCGAGGACAACTTCGCGGTATCCGGATCCACCCCTGTCATCAACGAGGTCAACAGCTACATCGCACAGGTCCATGTCGGCTCCCAGACTGTGAGTACCCCTACTCTCCTGACTTGAGCGGCAAGCTGATCACAGCGAATAGTTCGACTTGATTGTGGACACCGGCTCCTCCAACACCTGGGTTGGCGCGAGCACTAAGTTCTCCAATGGCTCAACCGGGGTCTCAACCGGCCAGTCTGTATCTGTATCCTACGGCTCTGGGTACTTTGAGGGAACCGAGTACACCGACACCGTGAATCTCGGCTCCGCCAAAGTGATCTCCCAGTCCATCGGTGTTGCTTCCATGGCTACTGGCTTCAACGGAGTCGACGGTATCATTGGGTTCGGACCAGTTGGACTGACCGAGAATACGGTTTCGTGAGCCACATTCATCATGCTTGTCCTCTCCATGCTCATCTTGAATACAGAGGCATGAGCACCGTCCCCACGTTCATGGACAACCTTCACTCCAAGGGGACAATCCCCACCGAGGTCCTTGGCGTCTCATTCGCGCCTGAGAGCGGCTCAGACTACCACGATGCCAACGGCGAGCTCACCTTCGGCGGCATCGACTCGACCAAGTACAGTGGTTCGATCACTTACGCCGCCAGGTCATCCTCATCCTCGGTTGGTCCATACTGGGGTGTTGCCGTCTCCGCTATTAAGTACGGCAGCACCTCCCTCGGCTCCGGCTCTGGCGTCGTCGACACCGGCACCACTCTCATCTACATCCCCACCTCCGCCTACATGAAATTCCTGAGTGCTTCGGGAGGAAAGACTGACCCCAATACCGGCCTCGCCAAGTTCACCAAGAAGCCTACAGGGATATTCTCGTTTACCATCGCCGGCAAGCTCCTCAACCTCACCCCGGCACAGTACCTCATCCCCACCGCGCAGCTACGCAACTTCGGGCTCCCCAGCAGCGCATACTACTCCTGGATCAACGATGGTGGATCGTACGGCGTCGACTTCATCATCGGACAGAAGTTCCTCGAGAATTACTACTCCATCTTTGACACCACGTATGTGCCCTGCCTCCTTCCACTTCCAGTACGCTTATGCTCTCGTGTTGATACAGAAAAAACCGCATCGGTTTCGCGACTGCTGCATAGTTGCTTCTGAGGGGCTGACGCATCACCTTTTTATTGATTATCTTGTTTATTAGCATATATTGTTCATGTCTTCGTGGAATCCATTTGTTGTATCAATCGGTCGGCTGAGCAATGATTGGCCGTCAGCTCTTTCTTCGACCCCAATCTTCTAAAGCACCTTGTACATGAGCAGACAGTGCAACCTGGGCCGATCGCTCACTGGAAGAGCCGGGGAAGTGTCTAGGCTTGTCCCAGGGGCGTCTCTTTTCAAGTTGCCCGGGCCCTCTGCAACCAATAAGGCCACTCAATTCTTAGTTTAATTGTTAGTGCTCCTTCGTTTAGTAAAGATGCACATCCGGAACTGACGCACAAGCTATAAGGTACCATGGTATCACTTATCCTTCTACATGCGCCCCTAGCGACCCCTTCCCGGGAAGAAATCTGCCCAGGGGACTATCTAGAGCCTATCTCTTCTTGCTAGGGTTCCGACGTCAAAACACAATGCCCAAGGCAGTGGGGGAATGAGAGAACTTGGACTTAGGGGAGCGACTCGAAATATGTGATATGAAACATTATTATTGAAGTTTGCGCAGTGCCCGTTCGCAAACTTCCCGCGGATGCCAATTAACCAGATTGGCAGAGTATTTGCATTTGTCGTGACTGTCTCCTAGGTTCTGGGCTAATTCTAGCCCAATTGTGTGAGTATCTGGATACCTTATCTGCCAGCGAGGACGCAGCCCGCCGAGTAGTGGCCATGTTGAGACAAGTATATCATGATCAAGTAGAGTCTCATAAAATGCAATCGGTACACAGTTGAACCTGCGACAGTCAAGCTGTAATAAATATCCAGATCATCTTGACGGCTAACAAGGAGACAAGTAGCTAGTATTCGGCGCCCGGGGTTGCCCAGTGTAATGTTCGAATCCCTAAGCCGTATTTGGAGGTCGAGCTTGGGTTAGACACTACACCCTCGCACGTTGATAGAGAAAGTATACGCGCCTATATTGGCAGTTCGGAGCGTGTAGCAGCATAGCAGGCGAGCAGTAGAAAGACAATATTATAGAATTTCTCAGGTGGAGTGAACTATCACTTACTCGCATTTCCATTCATCGAATTGAATACATTCTTGAGTGAACGGAGCCCCGTATCGATCCCCTACACGCTGGCATCCTCGCTCAGCTTTCGGATCTCCTCAAGAGTCTCGGGCACCAGGCGCAAGTCGACTGCGCGCGCGTTCGCTTCAAGACGAGCGATGGTACGCGAGTCTGGGATAGCAAACCCTGGTTCATTAGAGATCCCAATTAGTTGTCGTAGATAACGATAAAACTACGCGCACATGTAGGATGCTCGGAGAGGATCCACGCAAGCGTTACCTGGCTAGGTGTCTGGTCGTACTTCTCCGCGATCGCGTGGATCTTGTCAACGACGACCAGGTTCCCCGGGAAGTTCTCTCCTGACCAACGCGGAAGCGTCATACGAAAGTCGTCTTTCTCCAGGTCCGCGAGATCTGTGCCGAAATGGCCGTTAACAGGCAATATAAGCAATTGGCACATGTAAAACTCACTTCCTAGTGATCATGCCGCGCCCGAGGGGGCTGTGCGCGACAATGTCCACGCCCAGTTCCTCCCGCTGCCTCTGCGAGTCCGTTCTTCCCGATATCCAGACTGAAAGGGCTGGATTCCATCTGCACGGCGACGACCTTCTCTCCAAGGCCCTATACGGCTTTTGCCCGCCTCAGCGTTGTGGCATCACTCGATGAGCCCGAGCCAGCGCAGCATGCCCGCCTCTACCGCAGGGCGCAGCGTCTCAAGCACCACCTCTATCGGGACGTTTGGATCGACACAATGCTGATAGTAAAGGTCGATATAGGTCGTCTGCAGCTGCGTGAGCGAGCGCTGCAGGGCTTTGAGGATGAGGGGGAATTTGGAAGACCAGCTGCTCTTGCTGCCTGTAGATGGGTCGAAGGCGCCGAATTTGGTTGCAAGGAAAATATCTGCACGACGCGAGGTTTCGGAAAACCAGCGTCTAAGAGTGGCTTTGGCTAGAAGACAGTAATCAGATCTAGACCCGATTCACGTCTCTATCTGTACAATGGTCCATGGTGCGGGTGGACAGTTCAAGGGAAGATTGCATGGGCGCCGTTGTTTCTAGGTCCACGACCAAAAAAAAATCGAAGGGAGGAGCCTGTTTCCGATTTGACAGAAGTAGAGACATCAAGGCAGGTGCTTGAGATTCTGTGAAACGGAAGGGCAGACCAATAGAGCAACGTTAACGCCGTGACGGTGTTCACTCAAAGAACCAATGCCACCGAGACCTTCAGCTCAGTCGCGCTTGAGATTGAATATTCAATACATCCTCAACACTACCTACGTCGGAACATGGGCTCTTCTTGTGCTCCTCTAGGCTATGAGCGTTTCTCCATAACCACCACCCAATACCCACATATATTGCACAATCAAGCTCCAGCGAATAATGACTTGCCGGCCGCGTCGCCTGACAGTATTATTTAATCAATCTACTGCGCTCTAGCCTCTAGAGACATGCTACACCATTGTACAAAGCGATTAGGGCAAATTCCACATGCACATCCCCCTCTGGCGCTGCCGCTTTTGAAGGCTATAATCTTCTATGCGAGGCCGCCACTACTCGTCTAGGCTGAAGGAGCCATCACCGTCAAGGCTTTTTTTCGCACCACAAGCTTTTTGCGCCCGTTCAGTCATGAGTATGGATGCAAGTTACAACGGAGGGAGCATTGTTGCCGTAGATATCATTCCAGAAGGGAAAGGGAAACGTTGCGCCGACCATAGACAGCAACTGGAGCATTTATCTTTGTGCGTATGTGTTTACGATGCTTTGTATCCGTATCTAACGCATCTCCAAGAAGTCACAGAATCAAACGATATTATCATATAGCATACATCACTATCCAACGTCTACCCAACATCTCAGCACCCTCCGCTTTCCAGCCCGTCGTTATCGCCAGGAACTCCACTGGCATACTATGCACCCAAAGTCCACACCTACAAACAAGCATCTGACTCTTGGCATCATTCGCCATCTCCCTCACACAATGAGGCGATTGAAGAAGCCGTTGTCGGCATCCGAAGCAAACTCACCATGGACACATGCCTGATAGAAGAAGAGACTTTGGAAGCAGATGGAACTGTCATTTCGTATAAGCTACAGTCAGCAGATATCCTCGCATGTATGTGCTATCCCTCCCACGTGCACGCGTTAAATTGTAAACTCATCTTGTCAACAGGATGAATCAAGATCTGTACTTTTGTTGCCAATGATCTTCATGGGCGTACCCACGGCTTCCGTCTCCGCCCCAAATTGCCCCTTTGTCCCTCCCCGTTGAGGCATCACATTGCCGACCAGCAAGATGGTGCACGAAGTTACATTGTACTCGCGTGGTCGATGTGGCTTCCAGGCTGCGTGCATTTCGGCATGTGGTGCAAAAGAACCATTTGGATAGTCGGGAGCACACGTGGACCGGGTCGGATCAGATGGCGGTGTGGAGCGTCAACTCGCGCCTCAATATCGCGATGTGTGCCACTTTCTACTTGTTGGCGGGCGCACTCCCCGATCGGCTCGAGGAGGTGTCATAGACGCTGGCTAGCGGATACGGCATGACGCTAATCATGCCCTGCTGGCGTAATCGACGACCATGATGCTTATACCTTCGCTCCATGTGCACCCCGCAGCTCATAGGAGGTCATTATCTCATTCGACCCCTATATACTCAGCTATATAATTAGCTCGAAGACAGTGCAGTTTCTTCGTCACAGTCACCCTCTCGCCTCTCCCCACCCACATCAACCTACCCCTTCGAGCTCAGTCACAATGGTCAACTTCAACGCCCTCACCTCCGCCATCGTCCTCTCCTTTGCAGTCTCCACCCTCGCCAGTCCCGTGGCCCGCGAGAGCTTCGTGACTCACCCCATCACCAAGAAAGCGAGCAAGTCGATCACAGCGACTCTGGCCAAGGATCAGGCGCGCCTCGCCAAGTACAACTCCGCGGCGTCCAGCTCCGCGACCGTCATCAACGAGGTCGACAGCTACATCGCGCAGGTCAAGGTCGGCACCCAGACTGTGAGTACCCCTATTCCCCTAACTTGAATCGCAAGCTGAGACCGAATAGTTCGACTTGATTGTGGACACCGGCTCCTCCAACACCTGGGTTGGCGCGAACACCAAGTTCTCCAAGGGCTCAACCGGTGTCTCCACCGGCAAGTCTGTTTCGGTCTCCTACGGCTCTGGATCCTTCAAGGGAACCGAGTACACCGACACCGTGACCCTCGGCTCTGCCACCGTAACCTCGCAGTCCATCGGTGTTGCTTCCTCCGCCACTGGCTTCGACGGCGTTGACGGTATCATTGGGTTCGGCCCTGTCGACCTCACCGAGGACACCGTCTCGTGAGTATTTGTTTATTATCATTATCTTTCGCGTTCTGAAGTTAAATGCAGGGGCGTGAGCACCGTACCCACCTTCCTGGACAACCTCTATTCCAAGGGAACAATCTCCACCGAGGTCCTCGGCGTCTCATTCGCGCCCGAGAGCGGTTCAGACGACGACGACGCCAACGGCGAGCTCACCCTCGGTGGCACCGACTCCTCCAAGTACACGGGCTCGATCACCTACGCCGCCAAGTCGACCTCGTCCTCAGTTGGGCCTTACTGGGGTGTTGCTGTCTCTGCAATCAAGTACGGCAGCACCTCGCTCGGCTCCGGCTCCGGCATCGTTGACACCGGCACAACGCTTATCTACATCCCTTCCTCCGCCTACAGCAAGTTCCTGAGTGCTTCGGGCGGCAAGACCGACTCCTCCACCGGCCTCGCCAAGTTCTCCAAGAAGCCTACAGGGACATTCTCCTTCACCATCGGCGGCAAGGTGCTCAGTCTCACCCCGGCACAGTACCTCGTCCCCACCGCGCAGTATTCCAACTTCGGCATTTCCGGCAGTGGATACTACTCCTGGATCAACGATGGTGGATCTTCCGGCGTCGACTTCATCATCGGACAGAAGTTCCTCGAGAACTACTACTCCGTCTTTGACACCACGTATGTGCCCTGGTTCCTCCCATATGCATTACCAGCCACTGATGTTTTCATTCCCGATATAGAAACAGCCGTATTGGTTTCGCGACCGCTGCATAGACGCTATGCTGAGGAGTTGGCGCATCACATTTTTATTAGTTATCTTGTTTATTGGCATGCTTTGTTTATGTTTCGTGGAATACATCATTTGTTGCTTCGCTGTGTTGGTCAAGCACAACATCAAGCATAAGCTCTTTCCTCGACCTTCAAGTCCCTCTAAAATATCGTATAGATGTTCAGACATTGGAGAACAAGATATGGGATTGCACAAATTGATCATGTAGCGCGCATGGAATGCTCGGATCCGGATCCTAAACTAGGTTGAAGTACTAAAAGGCGGGAACAATCTTGCTCTCTCGCTTTCCGAAGTTGGATGAGAGCACTTGTTTACACTCAGCAGAAGTTGCATTGAGGAGCCGTATTCCCACAAATGCTGTTGGTAAAAAGGTCGTCGTACCGAGGAATATGGGACACCAGCTGCCCGCTTGATCGATTTTGGATCCCCTGTTGCCGAACACCTTCATAGATGCATTCACACTGCGAGCCAAACACGGCACACGATGGATTACATGACTTCCAAAATACACAATAATATTCGCGATGCAATGCTGTCCTGTTGGCTAGGTCCATAGCGTCTATGTTTGAACTTAGGGCGTTACTTATTGTCAATTCATAACTCAATTTTCCTCTTCGCCTTTTGTGCCCGCCTCGATATCATCAGGTTCGGAATCGCCGCCAAAGTCCCACACGTCGAGTCTGGATTGGTTATTAAGGTTGCTGGCAGCCACACACCAGCGACCTTCGAACACAACTTGCCAGACGCCAGTGATACCCGTGAGAAGATCTCGGATAGCCGTCCCATCTCGCGGGTCCCAAATTTTGAGGGATCCATCTGATCCACTGAGCACTTTGACCTCGTCATGCTGGAAGCATGTTACCGCGCCCGTATGCCCCTCCAGTACGTGGAGTAACTGGCCAGCGTCAGGATCCCATACGCGAAGGGTCGAATCGGCGGCGGCAGAGACGAGGTAGGAGGAGGATATGCCGAGGAGCCCGACAAGTGAGGTGTGGCCGGTGAGGGTGTATCGACATTCGCCTGTGATGAGGTCCCAGACACGAACAGTGCTGTCCATTGAACCCGAGTAAGCCTGATTCCGACTGGTATCGAGAGCGACACTGTAGACTGAATATGGGGTCAGTTCCTTGTCAAGCATAGTCAGCGGTATGGCTTGCCTTTTTGAGTGTGTCCACGGAGAACCCGTTTGCATTCGCCAGTGATAATGTCCCAAACACGAAGAGTACAATCGTAGCTTCCGGAAATAGCCATACGACCTCGAGCGGCAAGACCGCGGACAGCATTCTCGTGGCCTTCTAGGTGAAGCATGTGGAAAGGGTTGCTGGTGACATCCTCCTGAAGACTCAGTCAGAAGGGCTAGGCAAGTAAACTCAGCGCGACTCACATCAGCAGGATCGTGGGCTGCATGATCACGATTCTCTTCAGAAATTCCATACTCTGCATCTTCTGCCCTAGGCAATGCCCAAACCCGCAGCGAGTGATCTCTGCTCCCAGTGACGACTAACGAGCGCTTAGGCCACTTCTCGCGCGTAATGACTCCGCCTGGCCCCTCCATGTCCAGCCACTCTGGCTCGACGATATTGAGGCATCGCACAGTACTCGTGTGTCCACCAAAGATGTGGGTGCACCGGCCGGTGGTGAGATCCCATATCCTCAATGTGCGATCCGTTGACCCACTAGCCAGTGAGTTCTGGCTTGTACCTGCGATCGCCCAGATTCCGCCATTGTGTCCATCAAGAGACATCAGTAGCTTGCCGGTTGCGGGGGACCAGACCAAGATTGAGTGGTCATCTGACGCGGAGATGATGCGTCCATGCGAGAAGATGAGGCATGTTACGACCGCGTTTTTGTGCGCAGGGAAGGAGATATGTTTTGGGTTCTCATTGTCCGTCCAGCTGCCTGGCACCGACGGAGATCGAGACATGAGAATGGATCAATGACTTGGAGGGCCGTAACGTGGATGTGATGTGGGACTGGGAGGGAGGTGCAGATTCGGCGGGATTTGGACGGTTGTTGGTTCAGCACTTCAGCCACAACGCATGATGATGGAGCGCGTGGCGCTCGGGTGACTTGACTTGACGCCGGTACCGACGAGGTGTCTCTGCGCCTGGAAACTGCTCATGCACCATATGAATTGACGCCTGGTGGATGATCATGAGCCTGGTAGAGGCGGGCGATGCGCAAGCATGTACCGAACAGCCTTATTCAGTATGCCGACTGTGAGGTCTTCCACAACGATGCTTAGATAGAATTTGGCGTAAATGATTTTCCATCTTCCTTTTCTTCGCCCCAAAACCATGTTGGAGGGCAACATACTGGGAACGAGCTGAAATATGATCAAGGATGGAAACCAAACAATCCATGGTGGGGAGCGATGTGTAGGGTAGAGATGCTGGAGCTCGCGGACGAGCACAGCAAATTCTCTTCACCATAACTGGATTCGAAAGAATCAGTACACGAGATGATCCGATGCAGCGTGCCGTCGCTGCAATAGACTATGAGGATTGTGTGAAATAGTCAAGTTACACCACGTACCTAAGGTTCCCAAAGGTCGAGAACAAGTAATTCCTTTCACGAAGATCGACATATTCTACACAGGCTGCATGTCTTCTCAGTCTTGATCTTTTTCTGGTGGTGCATGCGACGTGTCTCATGTACATTTATCCTAATGGCGGTGGGAAGCTCAACTTGCACAAGGGCGTTGAAATCGGTCTTGCTGCTGGTGTGGTCTGTTAGTGTCGAGAGTCGAGAAGCAGATCGTTGAACGTGTTTCCTCACCAACAAAGCAAAATACTGCGACAGCATAATCTTCACTGAATTTGCCTGGTCTAGGTCACAGACTTCTGTTGTGTTCGATAAGAGTTGAGCCAGCGTCACAGTAGCCAAAGACCTGTAGTGTAGATGGTAGCCGTGATATGATCCGACGTGAAACAATGAGATAGAATCAGGACAGAATGCAATGGTGGAAATTGGGGCGCGGCTGGGCGCGGCGGTCAAACCAATGTTCCCACCATCCCAGCGACGAGCAACGACCGTCGACGACCACAGTATGTATAACTTGGACCATGTCGAAGCTGTCAGGATCACCACACAAACGGTCAAATTATTTCCCAGCCCTAACATCGCGCTCATGTTGCAAATGTGGCCAATTGACCTCCACAGTGCAATTGGAAGCTCGACCCCGCTATGGTTTCCGCATTCACCAGTGTACTAGTCTGGCGAAGTGTGGTCACAGCATTTCAAATAGCTTTCGCTGAGGTATCTGCAGACAGCTCAGCGTGGCTCTTGGATAAATATAACAACTAACTTAGATCTGGATGCCCAATTGCATTAGCTGCTGCCCTCCGAGGCACCCGCGCGCTCTTCACTTTCTTTTTTCTTTCTCGGGGACGAAGATGGTATCCTCTCAACTCTGCATTATGCTTGATCATTTCAAGAAACGAAAATGCCACTGAAGTCCGGGGCATCACTCCCCAGGAGGCGTGTCTTGCTGCGCCCTTTGCTTCAGTGGATGCTGGTCGCGGAGAACATCGCGAACTCGTATATCCAACATCCGCATGCAAAGTCGCCAAGGGGAAGGAAGCTTCGAGACTGTGCGTCTTTGATCTTGATCATTAGAATTGGCAGCACTGCTCAGGACAGGGCCACGTACCATTGTATGTTGACTCAATATCTCTAGGCAAACAAGACTATTGTATTCACGTTTCTGACAGTCTCCCGAGGACTGATATCAGCAAGCGCGCGTCTGCAAAGCTATTTTTGCGGTCGAATGAATACACCATAGCGCTTTCTTAACCTTCAACAAAGACATTGGTGGCATTCTCTCGATCGGATGGCGCACCTTTGCTATTTGAGCGGCGTGAACGTGTCTGCCATCGGGGTAAAAAATTGCTAGATTTTCCTCGTTTCTAGTGATATTTCACCCCCGAGCCATAACCTGGGACGTCTGCGTGCGGACCGAGGCGACGTGTAATTCTGATTTATCGGCTAAGGATGGACAACAAGGCTTCGGACTCAGCTAGGCGAATACCTTGCTGGGATGGACGATTTGGATAGAATGGAAGAAGTGATAACCATCGAGCTCTTGGGTATCGGACGGAAAGGAACCACCGCGTTGTGGTATCAACCACACTCTGCGTCTCAACTTGCCACAATTTCCACCTCGGTTGTTTTCGAAACGTCCAATTACAACCACAACCACAACCACGACTTCTCCTTGCCGAGACAATTTAAACAACGTGCTCCGTGATACTTTCTACGCCCATCCTTTGCGTCTACATTCCTCCGTGTTACTCAAAATAACGCAGCGCCATTGCAATTTCTCAATGTCTTCCACAAAACGCCCCTCCTCCCCCTCTTCTCCAAGTTTTGACAGTCTCGACGCGTTCAACGATGAATTGGGATCCAATGAAATCTCTTGGTCAAGCTCAACTGACACACTCAAGCCCGCCGAGCCCGTGAGGCGCAACCTCGATAGAGGCATCACGCCGCGGAACGTTGAGACTGCCATTGGTCTTGAAAGGCAGAGGAAATTTTTTATCCAGCCAGATGGAGATGAAAAAGTTAAGGCGGACGGTGTTGGGCCCTCGTCTTACCCTATGCCACAAAAGGGTGTGTTTATGCACCAAGGTGCGGTGCCATCTTCTTGAGTGGCAGTCGATATTCTAACCAGAGTGTCCTCGCAGACAAGGGCGTTGTCCTTCAGTCAAATATTCTATCCGTTTCGAGGCGGCACGACTCCCCCAAACCCCGAATTACTCCTTGTGATGGCACCATTCCGGCTTCGGGGGTCGAACTCCCCGCTCGCTCTGCTGAGGTCCCGCGTAAACTCTGTCGCACTGCTTCAGTGCGCGTAGACCTCTCGACTATTACGTCGTCGTTGCCTGCGTGGCCTCCCAGGAGTCGTGTGCATGATGTTGCGACTGCATGTAGCCCACAATCACCCTGTAGTCGTCCCGTATTGTGGCGCAAGGCACATTCTCCATCATTTGACCCCCTCTCGGCTATACGCGAAACGGAGAATCGAGAGGTCAGCTCAAAATCAACAGGCAGTGAACAATCAACGCCATCAGCAACCTGAATCTACCCGTCCATGAATTTATGCATACTTTCTTGTACAATCTTATGCCGAGAGTTCTATCTATCCTACTATGAAATATGAAATTCAGTATGCACCGGTTGTCTTCAAGTCCATCAGGATACTTCTGGGTTTTGTTCCGTCTACCATAGCTCTAGATAGCTACTGATCTCGTGGCAATGCAATGAGTATGTACATATGTACTTGTGGCTGAGCCAAGCAAGCGCAAATAAAGATTTGGCGTTCACGGCGTCACGCGTTTATGATCAAGCCCTCCTGACTGTCAACTTGAACCGCAGCAACCTACTAACTGCTAAGCTTCAGATGCTGTTATCAACCGTAATCTACGGATACTATGTCTTTGGACTAGTGGAAGCCATATCCAACACATTCTCGCAGTCATATTTCCAAGCTGCCTCAAGGAATAACACCTTGTCCTGGCACAAATGCGGCGAGATATCCGGTCGAGTGTTTGAATGTGCACGGCTATCAGTTCCTATGGACTACGCTGATCCCTCTGTTGGAGATGCTTCTCTATCAATTCTTCGACTTCTGGCCGATGCGAATAAACGACGAGGCTCAATATTCACTAATCCGGGAGGACCAGGTATTTCTGGGACAGGCGATCATCAGAGGGAGAGATCTCTAAATATGATGGAGGAGTCTGGTGGTCAATATGATATTGTCAGGTAAGCACATACTTTGCAGAGCTATGTCTCACCCTAACTATCCTGGTCAACAGCTGGGACATCAGGGGCGTCAATGACACAACTCCAAAAGTAGCTTGTTTCGATAGTCAGGAATCAGCTGACACTTTCTGGGCTGGTTCGCTCTGGTATCAAGGGGCAGGTTATACCTTCTTATCTTGCTCACATCCGGTTGACTTTAGTTTGTTTGGCATTCAAGATCGAGACAAACTCGTCTTTAAGGACCGCCTTCGACCATGACCAGTTCTTCAGTCACGTTGGTCCAGAGGACGCCAGGCTGCTAGCTCTGTGGAAGAAGTGTGAATCGAAGTCTGGCAAATACTTGCCCTACGTTGTGAGCGGCCATGACTTTATTCCGTGACTATGTCGTTTGACCAGCTTCTAGGGTACCGCTGCCAACGCCAGAGATGTGGCTCGCTTGGCAGACGTGATTGACGGCTTCGGATCCGAGATAAACTATTGGTGTGTAGCCTGCGATTAAGCGAGATTTACTTCTGAATCCACAAACAGGGGGTTTTCATACGGTACTACCAATTGAACCGCCTGGCTCCTGTGAGCTAAGGATAAATTTTAGGGTCTGTTCTTGGACAATACATCGTTGCAATGTTTCCCGAGAGACTTGGAAGGGCAAGTTTCTGTACTTCGCTCAATACTGGATGCTTAGGTTCTCTCTCCGAATAGGTTATTCTTGATGGGGTGTTCTATGCTCCAAGATGGAGCGCCGAGCCTGCGGTGAATATGTATAACAGTGAGTATTACATGCAATATGAAGATGCCGCTCCGTGATACTCAGCGCTTTCAATAGATTTACTCACTGGCGCGGATGTCTCGTATCGTGGTTTTGCTGCTCTCTGCGCCCAAGGTGAGAGCTTTTGCTTACTAATAAACTGTCTCATTTCATTCAAATTTTCCAGCGGGTTCCCCCAGATGTGCTCTAGCGTCCGTAAACTCCTCAACAGACTCGATCCTAGCAGATATCGACGCCCTTCTGCAAGATTTGTATGATCCTTTCGGGGATCTGGATAAGAATCTCACCCGATCCTCTTCAGTGTTAGGTGAGTAACGAGTGATTGCTACATAGCACCTGACCTCAACTTTGCAGTGGAAATGTTTATGTACCTGCAACTCCCTCGAGGACGTTGGCCTGCATTTGCTCAGTTTTTAAAATCTCAAAAAGATCTAGTGAGTGCTGCAGGTGATCTCGAGATGGCTGCGGCATTGCGTGCAGCGTCAGAAGCATATACTGCCCTGTACGATGAGAGCTATCTTGAAAGACACGAAGCACGACGGTTCTGGGGCTATGAGTTTTTGTGCGCATGATTTTGTCCTATTTTCTCGCTCATGCTCATTATAGGATTTTCCAGCCCCAATTATTGGAGCATCGCATGCTCGGATGGTCCTGATTATAACGGAACGACTACACGGGATCTGTTTGACAGTATATTAGAGGGCCGCAAGCGGAGCAAATACTTCGGGACCATGTACGCTCTGCACTCTCAAAAACCTTCTTTTACTTAACGCAATCTTTAGGTGGCCAACCGAGGGAGATTGGCCCTGCCACCATTGGAAAGCCAGGGCCGTGGAACGCATAACTAACTTCAGGTCTGCTAAGGAATGATGGATCGAATTAACAGCTGAACACTATATTACAGCGCCAAACCAAAACATCCAGTTCTCATTCTCTCCAATGAATATGATCCAGTAACATCGATTGAGAACGCATACAGGATGCTTGAGAATACCTTTGCTAAGGGAGACGCTGGTCTTGGTATTCGCGAAGGCTACGGTGTATGAACTCAACTTGGTAAAACGAGTCGTGATGGCTTACCTTCATCCTCATAGCACTGTTCCTACTCGACCAATTCTGCTGTACGTCCCCTTCAGCAATGGAGCTTCTCGAACCGTGCCTGACCTACTGTTGATATAGTGCTTAACCAGAGTCATTCAAGACTATGTGGCGAATTGGACTCTTCCTGAAGTTAACATGACCCCGTAGGCACTGATTATTGTGGGATTGTATGTCAGGCTGACCTCTTCTACTAGGTGTCCAGTGAACGAAGATCTATTTCCAAAAGTCGATTAGGTTGCTCAAACATTTGGCGCTGGACCCCCGCCATAGCAGTCTCAGGCCTTTGGACGAGGATTGAAGACTGCTAATCGCATATGTACTGGCGCAAGTAGCATTTATTGTTATCGGAGCGATCGAATATGAATACGAACTGTTTATTATACGCGGTGAGAATGTCGTTTTATAGACTCTAATGCTACACTGTGTCACAGCTTGCACCCACTGGTAATACTGTGGCAGCCATGGCTATGTCATTTCTGCTCATCTGTTGAGAACTCGAAAAAAGGACTTCTCGAAATGTTGAACACGGCGAAGTGAGCATGCGGATGCCCTATTTTGCCTTGTGCGTCAGGCAATAATTGTTCTGAACTCTTCCACAGATTGCTCTGCTCTGGGACGTGTCGGAGGCGCGGCACAGTTGAAGCAGGTGTTGGCAGAGGGTCTGGAGATGTGGCATATAGGCGAGGGGCGGTGAAAGATGCATATGAGTTCTTACAGACATATGAAGAGCAAACTTGTCAGCGGTGCAGATGAAAAGAATTCTATCGGTGAGTGGACGATTGTATGCGAACGGCAATTATGGATTTGCGACCTTGCATTTGCTGATTTACGTTCATTTCCTGTATGGATTTTGGTGCAGCGCTAGACAGTGTCTGAACGCGATCCACAATTAATGACATTATTTGGGTTGTAGAGTATATGGGTATCGCAGAGTCAAGTCATCGATCAAAAGTCGTCGTGCCCAAATCGTCCTGCTATGCACGGGCTCGCATCCCAGTCCACCCCCTGAGGCCCCTCTCTGCACCCTCCAAAGCGGTTTCGCGGCCCACATGCCCATGCCAGTACTGAAGCCCCTCGGCGGGGAGAGGCACGACGCGGCTGAAGCGTACGTAGAAATCCACCATGTGCTCGCGGAGCGCGGCGCCGTCCACGAAGCGTGCGTTACATGTCTTGCATTTGGGGTGTATATGCGCAGGGGCATCGGTAGCGGGGGTCACGGAGAAGTAGTGCGCGGTTTGGGACATGTTATGTGTTTGGTGTTAAAGGTAAAGTTATGAATGTGATGGTGGGGTGGTAGTGATGATGGGAGTGAAATGTTAGGAGGCGATGCATAACGACCAGAATTCCCTCTTTATATATGTTTTCGGGGTGCGGGAAGGAATCGACGCAGGGGCGGGGCGTCATTGGCTGGCGTCATGGCCCCTCATCCCGTCATATGTTCTTTCGGGAGAGTGCATCTCTTGACGATGTGCACGGTAAGCGCGCCACCGAGGCTATCCAGATGCGCTTTGGGCCAGTCCAGAGCTGGCTAGGTGGGTCTAGACCACTCAATATGGGCCATCCGATTAGTCGCCTGATAGTGCTTCTGAACATAGGAGGCCTCGGGAAGGAGAGTGACTCATCAGACCAATAGGAGACTATGGGGCTGCAGGAGGTGGATGATCACTAAGAATGCCAAAGGGGCGAGAGAATCATGGGGCTGTCCGAATAATCGGATATTCATGAGAGCTTGTTGTGCATACGTACCCTCCACACCGAAAACTTGAACTCAACTTAGCATTGACAAGAGCTGTTAATGCACCGCCACCTGAGCAGATCTTCGTTGGCTCCTCGGTAAAAGCTCCAGCCATTCCTGGAGGCACCCAGCCCAGCCTCGGCCCACGTCATATAACGCAGCATCATCGCGACGATGATGCGTAGCGATAGCTGATTTCGGCTATGTGTTTATGCGTTGACTACCCTCGCCACATCATCCTCGAGTTCGGACGATGGAGCCATGCTTGATATGTTGTCCTCAATGCAGAACCCATATCAGCGACGGTATGAGCGCAAAATATATTAAAATTATTGTTACTTAACGGGATTCTAAAGTACAGGAATTCATGTGATTCCATCTACAGCGTCGAAGGAGCCAAGACCTGGTCAATCACCGCTAGCCCCTTTTGCGACACAACGCCCTTCCAACAAGATTGATCTTCGACTGCAGATTAATAGTGCCAAGCAGCCTTTTGGGCGACTGCTCGTTTAGAATGGCAAGATACAGCACCGCGGCGCTCATGACATGCGCGGGCGCGCCGCGTACGAAGACACACGGAACACTTGCGTCAACATAGGGGTCAGTGCAGAAGAAGCATAAGCAGATACTTAGCGGCGGCGATCTTCTTGTGACTGAGCCGCGTACCCTTGACCTTCGGGTTCGGGTTTGGGAAGGTGCACAGGCGCAGTGAGTTCACCCTGCCAGAGAAGCGCATGTTGATTTCCGACGCAGACGTCGGTGGTGGTAATGTCAATGATTTGGGTGTAGGGGCGGACAGTAGGAGCGCACCAGGGAATTGCATATTTGGAGAAGGCAGTGGACAGATTCGACCCAGCTGATGGGGCCTGGCCGTGGGCGCGTGAGCGGGTGTCGGAGCTGGCTCTAAGCTGATGAGACTTGGGTGTTGGGGCATGTGCTGGCGTTGAACGTCGTTGAAAGGACCGCAGCGACTGAGGATCGCTCTTCGAAATCGCCCACAGTCTGTCTTTAGCACAGCGGGACTTGAAAGGTGCTTTCTGGGGCTTGAGATCCAGCCGCCTGAGTTTGCTGATGACGACGGAAAGGGGGCTAGCGCGAGAGGAGAAGGAAGAAGACATGGTAAGATAGGTAGAGCTCATAAAGTTACAATTGGGTTATTTGCTTGCAATGCTTTCAGTTACGATGGTGGAAGGGAAGGTAGAAAACAGAGGGGGCGTCGTATGTACATAGGGGTTTACAAATGGGGCATCGGTGGCTGTACGGATCGATCCTCTAGTGTCAGCTAGTGCCAGTGGCGCCCGTCGATCAGAGTCTGTTGCTCTCGTCTGAATCATTCATCGTCACCTGCACCGCCGGGTCCTAGTTCTCACTCTTCGCTGCACGACTCCTCATCTCTCTCCAGACCAAGCATCCTTTTCATCTCATGCACCATACTCGTCAAGCATCTCGGAACATCTGGATACGTCCTCTGTGTGGCCAATCTCGAGAAAAAGGTCACGAGCTTGTCGCAATGCACTTGCCCCTTCCGCGCGCTTGTCCTGAGCGATCAGAACTCTGCCCAAGGACTTAGAGCACTGAGCTCCTCCTAATAAATTACCGATCTGTAGAAACCGGAATCGAGCCTCCGTCAGCGCGGATGATGCGTCTGGACATTTCCCTTGCGCAACCAAAATGTATCCTAAACTCTGCAGGCATTGAGCAACGCCAACAGGGGATCCAATCTTCAGAAATTCGGAACGAGCTTCGTTCAGCTCTGCGGTTGCTTCGTGATGTTTTTCTTGTGCTTGAAGATTTTGACCTAGACTCTTTAAGCACTGGGCGGCACCAAGGCGGGACCCAATATTCAGAAATTCATCGCGAGCCATCGTAAGAAGGGCGGAAGCTTCGGTGTATCTGGACCGCAAGAGCATGACATCACCCAAACTCTGCAAGCACTGGGCGACGCCAAGATGATCTCCGATCTTGGAAAAACTGTCTCGTGCTTCAGCCAGTACGGCGGAAGCTTCAGGGTACCGACTTTGGGAACTCAAAACATTTCCCAAGCCAAGCAGACACTGAGCGATGCCAGCACGGTCATCGAGCGCGAGGAACTGATTTCGTGCCTCCGAGAATATGGCGGTGGCTTCAGAGTAATGGCACTGTATACGAAGGATGTCACCTAGCATGTATGAGCAGTCCGCAGCTTGAAGACGATCGCTGCTCGCGAGGAACAATTCCCGCGCCCGTGTAACACTGCTCTTGGCTTCCAAAAATCTGTGTTGATGACAGGAGATCTCGCCCGAGACCTGCCAGTATCTAGCTTGCATCGCAGGGTCCGCAGCCATTACCAATGCGAAAACATTCTGAAGAAGTTCGGTGGGTGCCCCCGTATAACACAGATGCCAGGACATTTTTATAGCAACGTCGAGCACTCTATTCCCTGGGTGGCACCAAACGGCGTGCTCAATGAGATTGCCTATATTTCCGAGCTCTGGACCGAGAGCCTCCTTGGCGCCTTGGAAATCAGGACCAAAGTAAATCATGGCGTAAGAATCAATAAGTTCCCAAAATATGTTATAAAGGCACAGCACGTATTCATCACCTGGAGGGTAATGCTGGAGGATGAAATGACGGATGGGAGACAGCACGCCCAGTTTGTCGCCTGATATGTAGACGAGAGCGAATTTTCGGAGTAGGAAGAAGTCCGACATCGATGTCGGAATAACTTTCGCGATTATCGCCAGACGCTCCTCGTAGTGGAAGAGACCATCTGGAAGTAAGCATAGCATCCCGAGTAATCGAATGGCTTGTGGATTCTTTGTGACACCCACTGAGGTAATAGACAAGGCGATCGATACCTCGACACTCTCCAGTTTATCTTGAGTGAACGGGTCCAGAGCAAGCAACCGCGTCCTCTGCTCTCGCCATAGCTCCAGTACAAACGCAGGCGAGAGACCCAAGCTGATTTGCGCAAGTAGGTGGATCGCGAGGGGCACATAGTCGAGCTCCCTCAGCAGTTCATCTAAGACGGCAGTCTCATCGTCTGGTACTCCGATGAACGCGGTGTTGATGGCCAGGAAGACGTCCTTGGCGTGTAGTGGGGATAAAGGGGAGAGGTTATGCGAGGTTGTCCATCGGATCCCGGGCGGAGGACTCGCTGCGCGCATCGTGATCACCAGCGCGGCTGAAGGAGCGTTTGAGAGCTTCTGGAGCAGATCTCGTATTGAGCTGTGATCCATTTCCGCCTCCCATATGGACTCAAAATTGTCAAGAAGCAGTAGAGTAGGTGCCGCTGCTTTCAATGCGCGATGCACTGCTTCGACCATGCTTTCTCCAGGTCTAGCAACGGCGCGGATTGCCTGCAAGATTCCCCGTGCAAGGGCGCCAGTTGATGAGAGAGCGTCCAATCCGACGAAGTACCGACGGTCATGATATCGAGCGATCACAGCGTCGTGGTGAATCAGATGAAGCGCGGTGGAGGTCTTGCCCATTCCTCCTGGACCTAGGATGGCAATGCGTGGCTGCTCCGTGCGAGATATGCGTGCCGCGATATCTGAGACGAGATCATCTCGACCATAGAATATGTCAGGAGGCAATGGCTGTAATGGCGGTGGATTGGAGACTTCAGCTGGTCGCTGTTCATGGCCATCGATGTCTTTGAGAGGAGCCTTTTAGTAGACAGGATGACGTAGTTTAAACTAGACGTACCTCTTGTCGAGTAGATGTTGCAATCACCACTGATGTAATGTCCAGCTACCATCATGACGGTCCCGCCAGTCGTTCCCGTTGCATTAAAAGTAGGCCCCTGGAAAGTATGAGATGCAGATAATAGTATTTAGGCAATATGCGCACCACAGCCATATCACGGATTGACTGAGATGGGCTTGCAACGGGATCATTCCACACAGTAGCACCTTCCAGTCTTGGTGCCTTCCTCGGGAGTCTAGTCTCATCTGACTTGTAGCTTGCAGTTCGAGCTCTCTTGCCGTGGTGTATAAGCATCAATGAGCATCAAGAGGTCTCTGCCTTTCTCATGCAACGTGGTGAAGGGACAAAGAGAATAGGGTCTGCCACGGGTTTTCAAGAGAACATAAGTAAAGAAAGAAGAGCTTGACTCGCATGCTCGCACAGCATACTCGCCAGAAGGAGCAAGAATTTACGATAGAGCTGCGGTTCTGCGCGTGGCAAAGAGAACTATACTACTTTAGCCTCACTAAGGCAGAAAGAGACAATGGGAACTCCAGATATCGTGTCGCCTGCTGTGCCCTAGGAGGGAACGAGTGTCTTCCCTCCTATGGTATGACTGTGGTGTTGAGACCTAAGGACGTAGAAGTAGGACAACAACCCGTGAAGATTACGCGGGGCTAATACAGATTGGATATACGATGACTATTTGTCCGTGTTATGCTCGTGGCGAGACTCTCTACCCCAACATGTGGGAGACTAGCTGTGCCCCATGGGTGTCGTCGGGAGTGTAGCAACAGCACCCGAAAGCCACGTTTGCCTCATCAAGCGCGTCGACTCTCACGGGGGCATCGTAGTGCTTTGCTCGAGGTCTGCTGCATGTCATTTTCGCAAGGAGCACTATAAGTCACTCGTAAAAGATCTATTCATCAAACTATCCCATTTTCGGTCTTCCCGAGGCCGTTCCATCGAGCAAAACACCCTTTCAAGTTGTATCTCGGGAGACCTCATCACCCAGCTACTGAAACGTAGAGAGCATTTTAAAAGAAAAGATACTAAATGTTTGTGAGAAGCATTGGTGCAAAGCTCGGAGCACCAGCTGGGAACAGCAGACCGAGGGTGAGGCAATGTCACGCACGTGATCGCGACATGCAGGCCTTGAAGTTGAAGCATGATTTACAGATGATCATGGAATTCCAGGATATCACAGTACTAATGATTGGGAGTAGGTACGAGTTCTCCACCCACTATGCAAGTACTAAGCCACCTGAGGAATATCCTTGCTGGATTTGAGACAATTGAGGTGGCCCGAGATCGCCCTTCCTCGAGGCTCGCAAGTCACCTATAATGAAGAAATCTAGCGGCAGCAGCAGTGTCAAAGAAACAAACCATCCCTTTTCTACCACATGGCTGGTCAAGGGCTGGCGTGGTGGATCGAAACCCTCTGGTTAATATCTTGCCTTGTATACCGCGGCGTTCAAATTGTGGTTTGCACGAGCTAATACTCCATAAACGCTGGCGGTGAAGAAGCGGTCGCGTCAAGGTCATCTGAGAGCGGTTCAAGCTGCGGATATGAACGCAGCGAGCGGATTGTGCACGAGCGTCACCTGCTGTACCCCAGATAAATCCAGGCAACACAAGCATCGGCCGCAGCGATCCGATTGCTAATTAAGTGGCGGTGGATCTTGTAGTATTGGCCGAATTATGTCAAAGCAGAAGGAATGGAGCGCGTCTTCGGGGAATCTGGCAAGTCTCCGACCCTAACATCGGATATAGATGTTGTGCAAGATACGAATCAAGCGCGCGGAGTGAATGAGCAGCAGGAGACCTGGGAAAGTGGCGTGGTCAGTTGTTTGTATCCCCCCTGTGGGTCCGGAAACGATGGGAATGCCAGCGCAGGAGGACGGCGTGTCGGACCCCGGTGCGAATCTATTGGATTTGCTGGCGCGCGACCTGTCTGCACGTACCCCCGAGGGCGATGCTCCAGAAACGCTGGTGGTAAATAAATTGTCGCGTCTCCAAGAACCAGGCTCGTCGAGATCATCGGAGAGCTGCTAAAAGTGTAGACAACGCAGCGACTTGTGCACGAGCGTCTCGAAGAAATCATCGCCCGCTACACCCCGGAGAAATCCAGTCAATACATCGGGTGCAGCGATCCGATTGCGTTTGGGTGGTGGTGGGACTTGTAGTTCAGGCTTAGTCGCAACGCAGAAAGTGGAATCTACGCGTCCTCGGAGTGTTTGGCAAGTCTCCGACTCTATCATTGGATTGCATGTTTGTGTGGGCAGCAGGGAAAGTGGCATGGTCAGCTGTCTGAACTTTGCAAACCCCCTGTGACGGAAACGACGGGGAATGCCAGCCCGTGCTAGCGCAAGACGACGGTTTCCCGGATGCCGGAGCGAGTCTATCGCTGGCGCGCTATTTGTTCGCCCGTCCATTCGAACATGCTTCGAGGCCAGCATTCCCCAAGCGCTGGTGGTGAATATGTTATTGCGCTTCTAAGCATCGGGCTCGTCATGTCATCGAGGAGCTGTAGACAACGCAGCGAGTTGTGCATCTCGAGGCATTCTTCGGCCGCTGCACCCCGGAAAAATCCAGCCAATACATCGGGGGTAGGGATCCGATTGCATTTAGGTGGTGGTGGAACTTGTATTCTTCACTGAGTCGCCAAGCAGAAGAATGCAATTTGTGATTGGTTGGAACTGCTCTTCCGAGTCCCAGTAGAGAAGAGGGGGTCGAAAGCCTATCAGATTCAGGAACCGGGGCTCCACAATATTAATTAGGGACCGACAAGGTACATACTTGAACGAATTGGAACGGCGTTCCTGATACCTAGAGTAGCGTGACTTGCGATTGCGCATTCAGACCGAAATTATCATGTAAACGAGGGATTCAGATTACGGACTGACCTCGGATATTCACAGCTGTTATCAACATGTTGGCTGTGCCGCAGCGAAGGAGGCCTAGGTAGGTGCGACGAGATGACGAAGAAGAGCAGGCCCTGACGGCGTCTTTACGTGATGTCAAGTCGCCGAGAAGCTGCGGCAGTGCCCAATCAGGCACCTTAGTAACCTTGTTTTGCTTACTAATAACACGTTTGCTGCCGGGACCGCTGCGAGCCGGCATCTGACTCACGTTGACTTCTTGTCTCTTCGGAACATACGTCCTCTCGGATCTCTGCCAGCCGTGCACTCACTGCACTGGAATTGCGAAGACAACGCGTCGATTTGAGGCGATTGCGGCCTCCTTTCGAGGACCGAATGAGTCACTGGAATGGCATTCCAATCAAGTTTCGGGCCTCGACCATCATATAGAAGCCGAACCAACGCCAGGCCGCAGCGGATACCGATCCCGAATGCCATGTCATCGTCTCACCTGCAATATACTCGCTCAGAATTTCCACGACCTGCACGGCCGTAGCACCGCCGCAGCCCTCCATCGCAGCAACCCTGCGCGCCAATCTGCGCAAGTGACTCATCGGCCGCGAATCGATCCACAATAGCTGCCCACTGACTCGTATTTGCCTGATCACGCTTTGTTCTCCGGGATTCAGATGCATTATATACAGCAGCTGCGATCCACGGTCCGTTTGTTTTATCTCTCAGCCACCCCCACTCACCATGACCGCCAGTCCGCCGCCATACAACTTCGCGTCGACCTCGCGCCTGTGCGATGCGCCGCTATACTCCGCGCAGCCCGCGAAAGACGAGTGCATCCTCGAGCACAGTCCCTCGTCCGCCCGCCCGCGTCCGACGGGCACATACACGCGCACGGAGCGCTTCATGAACCTCACGCTCAAAGAGCAGGCCGCGGGCGCCGCCATGCCCGCCTACGGCCGCCACGGCCTCGTCAAGGGCGAGCTCGCGTTCGCGCGTCCCCAAGATATCCTATCCGTTGAAATCAAGGTGCGCTGAACTCAGAATTGCGTTGTGCCTGCGCTGTCGCTGACTATCTGCGCAGATCGAGGGCGAGGTGGTGATGATGCTCGGGCGCATCGGGCGCCCCGCGCCGCAGACGTTCCTCGACGTGAAGCGCAAGCTGTGGGCGCCCGCGAGCGCCGCCGCGCCCCAGTCCGCCTGCCCGGCGGTCCTGGCCTTCGACATCAAGCTCCCGGCGACGTTCCGCGGGCGCGAGGCGAAGGCGTACCCGCTGCCCCCGACATGCGAGATGGCGTTCGACTCCAGCACGATATCCTGCCGCTACAGCCTCAAGATCGCCGTCACCTCCGCGTCCCGCTTCGTCAAAAAGCGCAAAAGGTGCGTCTCGTCATCCGCTTCCATGGTCGACACGAAACTCACGCGGTTTACAGCTCAACGGTGGCGTTCAGCTACGAGCCGCGCACGCCGCTGCCGACGCCGCCGCTGCCCCCGGGCACGACCTTCCTCGCCAGCCTGCTCGTCGCGCCCGAGGCGTGGTTCGACGTCCCCGCCACCGTGCAGGTGAAGCCGAAATCGGGCGTTGCGCCGATAAAATGCCACGTAAGCCCCCCTTCCTTCTCCTCGTCCTGCGCTCCCGCTGACGGCGGCCCACTGGCAGCTGTACATCCCCTCGGACCAGGTCTACAGCGCCGCGGCACCGATCCCGTTCCACCTCGAGCTCACCGCGCCATCCGCGTCGCTGCGCGCGCTGTACCACTCCCAAGCCACCTCCACATCGAAAAAGGCGCCCGTCCGCGTGTCCGTCGTGCGCCACGTCCACGCGAACTGCTACGGCACGAAGATCCAGCACGCGCTCGTCGTCGGGGAGAGCGCGCTGCACGCGCTGCCGCCGCCGCCGCCGGTCCTCGAGGGGAAGCGGGACGCGGGCAGGGAGGACGTGCTGCGGTGGGACGGCGTGCTGGCGCTCGGCGCGCAGGCGGCGGTGGGCGGGTTCGCGGTGGGCGATATCCTCTCCATCAAGGTGCGCGCTTCTTTTGTTCTGAGTTGTGATTCGATTAGGATGCTGACGGTGCGCGCAGGACTTCATCGTGCTGGAGGTGGCCCCGCCGGGTGCGCGCTCCGCGCCGCTGGTGGAGCTTGTGCACAAGCACCCCATCCGGCTCGTCGCGGAGTGACGCAGCTGCTTCGTCCGCTTTTCTCGTTCTGCTTTTTCGACCTAGCATATATCCATACTAAGTGTTCTTACAGCATATATTATTTCATATCACCCGCATATACGCATATATCAGCCTCTCGCGCACTCTGCATATTCGTTCGCCTCTTACCACGCATGCACAGTTGCTTTTTCAATGCAATTTGTTATCCATGATGCTTCACGCGATATAGTTGTTTTTGAGGATATAACCACAACCAAGATGCATTCAGCCAACGCGATAAATGAGAATCTCGCGGTGAGATGCGATAACACTCGACGCCCTACACCTCTGCAGTGCGGCGCCTGACGAGCTCAGCCCTGTTCTTCTCGGTCACCCGGTACTCTTTGATCCCATCTGCGACCTTGATGTTTTTCAGCTCTCCGCGAGCATAGATCTTCGCCGCAGCAGGCTCGGCGATCGCCGTGATGTGAGTGGCTGGCGCACGCGAACGGGGCGGTGGTACAGCTGGAGGCGGCGCGTGCCCGCCGTGGACGCGGACCGATATCGACGGCCGCCGCTCCGCGGGCGGCGTGTACGGCGACAGCAGATATTTTTCCTCTACCGGTGCTGTCAGATTGGCTGTGAGTGCAGCAGAGGGCTCGGAAGTATACGCACGGAGGACCACGTTGTTCCATCTCTCGACGCGCTTGTGGGCGGACGTCTTGCGGACCTTCGCTGGGCCGGGCGGCTTTCTGCGGGGCTCGCGTGCTAGGGGATCTTTGCGGGGCGAGGTTTGGGGAGCCATCGGAATAGAGGTGGGAGGGGTGGGGAAGGGTTGGGTGGGGCTGACAGGTTGGAAGTTGCCAGTGTTGCAGTGATGCGGGCCGATTTCAAACACGACTGGTGGCTGCGCGGAGGTTGACGATTATTGGAGTACTAGTTTATCGTGCTCAGGTTGTGCAGTGCGCAGCCGCTGATTCTCGATAGGGGCATTGGCGGCCTCGAATTGAAGTCGCTGTTACGCAACACGAGATACACGGGAGACCATACAAACGGTAGCACCAGCACCAGCGGCATGTGAGCTTCTCTTTCTCGTGAAAGCGGTGAGAGACAGGATAGACGAGATCTAGACGTTAAGTCAGGAGTTGCAGCTGAAGGTCTGCTTGAGGGTTGCCAGCAGAACCCAAGAGTTTTCGACCAAGGAGGTCTCGGATCCTTAGACGTTCACGGAGGTAGACGCTCTAGAATCATACCAAATCTTGTAATATAGATTTTTGCTAAGTTTCATATCTTCGCTGATAAGGTGTCTGCATAGAGGACAGAAGATCAAGCACGAGTCCATCGTCCGAGGAGGTAGCAGTTGGGTAGCAAGGGCATATGTACAAGGGGCCGGCTCTGGCCGAAGTGTCTCGTCCCCATCCGGTAATTGAGCGTGAGAGAACCAATACACCGCCAGCTGCTCTCAATCTCCCATGATAACACAAGATCCGGAGTCGTATCGTGGACCAATTGCAAGTCCCGAATTCCAAGCCACAAAAAATGCAAGTTAAAAGTGGAAAAAAGGTCGAACACATCGTATACTCAACTTGAATCGACCCCGCGCATATGAAAACTTTTTGCACACTCAATTTTGCATACCATATTCTTGTGGTATTTCTCATCTACCAAACGGGCGACAGGGGAATCCAGTTGATTTGCAAGTTCTCCCCGCCTTCAAACTGTCGTCCGAAAGGGGTGAGAATCTATTTACCTCGCAGTCACTGTCAACATCGATTGCGCCTATTCACAGCAAGTAACTGTGGAGGCAACGTTAACAGACTGTTGATAGCTATTGATCGGCCAAGCTGTGAGATACCCGACGTCAGTTTGGATACTGAACCCCTCGATAAATGATCAGTTTGAATGCGCAGGTGCTGTACATCAGTACTCTAGGCCCAGCACAATCAGGAACGCCAGTTAAGCATCTCCACATTGTTTTGCATATGAAACTAATGCTTCCCCAGGTGCTATTGAAGCAATTTTCAAATCCCTAATCGACATCATCCATCCATGCCAGTGTACTGAATGGCGCCGAAGTCGATTTTTGAAAAACATCGACACTCCAGTTTCATATGCACGGCACTGTAACTTTGCAGCCTCGTGTCCCTGAACCTAAATTTCTGCTCCTTTTCTTTACTGGCATTTGGGCGAGCGATTCAGCGAATAACGAACTGTATTCTGCTTTGGGGCCACCCCGATATTGCTAGGGGCACCATCGATAGCATTGCGAGCTTGCAGTGTCGAACAGCAAGACAATTTGTGCGGCAGACGCTGCCCACCGTTCATTCGTACCCATCTGTTTCACTCTGTTCAAGCGGTCTGACTTTTCGACGTTCATAGATTTCCGTAAACTCTTCCGGCGAGCGTGCTGTGCCAGGGCTTCTGCCGAGTTTTTGCTCTTATCTTCTCGTCCCTTAACATGAGAAAAGTAGAAACGATTCCACCCCTTCAATGCTCACATACCGCGGCAAGAGGGCTCGAGCTGCAAGCTCCGAGTCAAGTGGTACTGTACTTCCGAGGAAAATATCAAGACTGGAGAATATTACCACGAGCAGCGATCCCGTTGCAAGCCCCTCTCGAATCATCCAGCGTGTGTCTATGGTGCGCACTTTGCACTAAATCTTTTAATTGCATCTAATGCTTCCCAGGGGCCTACCTTGAATGCTATCGGGACAGCGGGCGGCACAGTCATGATGGTGGCTGGGCATTATATTAATAATGGTTGCGACATCCATTCGACAGCAGGTAAGTCTAGTTTGGACTACATTATCCTCTGAATTGAAATATTCTCACAGATATGGATGGCCATAGACAGCAGTTAGCTGACGCCACCAACAGCCATCTACCGCTGTCACAACCATTGCCTCCCGAAATATTCTATGGTCGAGATGACCTCGTCTCAGATATCCTGGTACACATATCTTGCACCGAGCAACCACGAATTGCTATCCTAGGTCCAGGGGGGATGGGAAAGACTTCTACTGCGCTTCATCTCATTAGCCACGAGGCTGTAATCGCTCGATATCATGACCGTCGGTATTATGTCGGATTGGATGCTCTCTCATCGGCTGGCGCCCTTGCACAGCGAATCTCGCGTGTAATCAACGCCGTCGCTGGGCCAGGAGAGAGCATAGTCGAAGCAATTCATCGCACATTGAAAGCCGCAGCACCTACTTTGCTGCTTCTGGACAATTTCGAAACCGTATGGGAGGCGGAAACAGATCACACGGCAATCCGAGATCTACTCCGGAAGCTCTCTGACGCCCCTTCAGCTGCACTAATGATCACGATGCGTGCAGCGAGTCCGCCGCTCGGCATCCGCTGGACCATCTCCCACAACCTTCCACCTCTGTTCCCGTCACCCGCCAGAGATGTCTTCCTAGCCATCAATACCGCATTTACCAACGTCTACAATGACGAGAATGACGTCTTAGACGAACTCCTGAGGGAGCTCGACTATGTGCCGCTGGCTATCCACTTGCTCGCGCAAATCAGTCTCGGTCTCTCCGCCGCTTTCGTATTGAAGCAATGGCGGGAGCAGAGAACGCGGTTGCTGTCTCTAGACCCGCTCACTCAAGACAAGCTGGAGAGCGTCGAGGTGTCGATCGCCCTGTCTGTCAGATCGCTGGATGTGGCAAGAAATCCCCAAGCTATCCAACTACTTGGGATGCTGTGCTTGCTTCCCGATGGTCTCTTTCAATACGAGGAGCGCTTGACGATAATCGCCAAAGCCTTTCCGACGCCTATAGTGTCGGACTTCTTCCTGCTCCGAAAACTGGCCCTCATCCATACGTCGGGCAACAAATTAGGCGTGCTGTCCCCCATCCGCCATTTCATTCTCGCACACCATCCTCCCGATACACAGCACGTGCAATGCCTTTACGATATCTTTTGGCAGCTGATTGATACCTACGCGCCGGTGGGCTTTGGACCGGATTTTATTGACGCCAAGGAGGCTCTCGGTCCAGAGTTGGGAAATATTGTAAATCTCATCGAGCACGCCGTTCGGTGCCATCCAGGGGATAGAGTGCTTGACGTCGCTATTAAGACGACCTGGCACCTGTGTCGTAGAGGCGCATTCATCGATTTTCAGCACAAGGTTTTCGCATTAGTACCGGCAGCGGACCCTGCGGTGCAAGCCCGATACTGGCAGGTCTTAGGTCAGATCTCCTATATTCAAAACAGATTTTCGGAAGCCAAGGATAATGTCACACAGGCGCGGGACCGGTTCCTCGCGATTGGCAACGGCCGTCAAGCAGCGGACTGCTCGTACATGCTAGGTGATATCCTTCGTATACAGTGCCGTTACTCAGAGGCCACCGACATATTCACCGAGGCGCGAAATCAGTTCCTCGCGCACGGCAGCCATGCTGGGGTTACTCAGTGTCTGCTTGGCTTGGGAGATGTTTTGTGTTTGCAAAGCAGATACCCCGAAGCTTCCGTCGCACTCGCTGAGGCACGAGACGAGTTTGCCAAGATCGGGAATCGATTCGATGCCACCCGTTGCTTAAAAGGCTTGGGGGATATTATGCTCATGCAGTCGAAGTACACTGAAGCCTCCGCCCTGCTAATGGAGGCCTGGAATGATTTTCTAATAATTGGATCCTGTCTCGGCGCAGCCGAGTGTTTACGGAGCCTAGGTCAAGTCCTTCAAGCGCAAGGAAAATATAACGAAGCGTCTGCCAAGCTGAACAAAGCTCAGTCCGAGTTTACAAAGAGCGGATTCCCCCTCGGCGCCGCCCAATGTTTAAAGTGTCTGGGACAGATCTTGCTTGCGCAAGGAAAATGCCCAGATGCGTCATCCGTACTGACGGCGGCTCGATCTCAGTTTTTACGGATCGGTAATCGATTGGGAGAAGCTCAGAGCTCCAAGTCCCTGGGCAAAGCTCTGATCGCTCTGGGCAAGCGCGCCGAAGGGGATATTTTATTGAGGCAAGCTCGCGACCTTTTTCTCGAGATTGGCCTCACAAAAGAGGCATCAAGGTGTTGCATCAAATGACGAGGACGCATGGTGTGAAAGGGGGAATGAGGCCTGGAGTCGGGGGAGCCAAAAAATACACAGGTACGATCTAGCATTAATTTTACCCCGAAGGATATCTCACCGTTGCATTGCCCCAGATGAAGTCATGCTCAAAAGCGGACGCGGTATTTAGAGCCTGGTTGTCACGTCTTAGAGTACATAATGGGCAAAGGAGATTTCGAGCAGCACCATTTAATCCAGATGTACGCGTAGGGGGACAGCGATATTGTGAATAGATCAAGCGATAGGATATGTAAGATACCTATGCTGCGGACTCCATGGATCGTGGGTTGGGTTAGTACTAACGGCCCCCTATTACCTTTCTCAGGGGCCCCGGATAATTGGCCTCACTCGTTAGTCGCATCAAAGTACGCGCAAGCCATGCTGCCAAAAATTGTACTATCTCTAATGGCGCTCAAAAACTCGAGATTGTGCACGCGTGTTGGCGCGCCTGCGAATACATAAGCACTGATTGTAGATGTGTTCGAACTGGGCACGAATTCAGTATGGGGCTATAGTCAAAGTTATGTATTTCGTGATCATAAGCGCAAATGAAGTCAACCGTAGTCCTTATGCAGCACTAGTGGAATGTAGTGGTGATGAAAGACCTTGGTTGTGCCTCATGCTGAGGTGCAGTGTGAGCGGTGCCATATACCCTGACGGGCGCTGACGGGCGCTGCCGATCAAATTCAACGTTGTCGAACCGGATCAAAACGTCGGCGTCACTGTAGCATGTACTACTACATACACAGCTATACTGTATCCGACGCCACCTCAAAACATTTTTCGTTTCTACGGTCAAGCAGGTGCCAGCTGTAGAATATCTAGGCCTCTCGTATGTCTGAAAACAACTGCTCCGATCAACTACTTCAATCTGCAGTATGCTGGGCGCCCATTGCGCGTGGTTCATCCGGATATAACCCCAGCGCGAACACGGGCTGCTAAGGAGGCTTGCAATTGGCTCGGCGCCCTGAGATCGGACGATGAATTGATGAAACGCGGTCGTGTTCTCCCGCAGAGCAGCGCCCTCGCGGCGAGCAAGCCCGCTCAACAGGCCTCCTAACCCCATGCTTCCTCCATATAAATCACGTTCAACTGTTACCTGAACCCATCTCATCCCATCCCTCAGTCATGTTCGGTACGGCGCTTGCAATCCTCCTGGCGGCCAATTGCGCGCTCGCAGGCAGCGCGGCTATGCACCTCGCTGGCCAAATCTCCTCCAATCCTTCCAACACCTCTAACGCCCTTGCCTCCTCGTCCTCGTCATCGCTGAGCTCCTGCCTCTCCTCCGCCGGCCTCAGCCCGATCACATCCTCCTCGTCCTCCTACGCCGCCGATGTGGTCGCGTACAATCACCGCCTCAAATTCAAGCCCGTCTCCGTCGTATATCCGACCAACGCAGCCGGCGTTGCCTCAGCCGTCAAGTGCGCTGCTTCCGCAGGTGTCAAGGTCGCTGCGCGCTCTGGTGGCCATTCCTATGCTGCGAATGGCCTGGGTGGTCAGGACGGGAGCTTGGTGGTCGATCTGAAGCACCTACACAGCATCAAGGTCACCGCGAGCAGCCAGAAGGCAACGTTCGGCACCGGCATTCGTCTGGGCGATCTGGCATTAGCGTTATACAACAATGGCGGACAGGCGATGGCGCATGGTATGTGCTCAGCTTCTTGTCTGCGTTGAATTTGCGCTGATGTACGTATTCAGGAACATGCCCTTACGTCGGCACGGGCGGTCACCTTGCTTGCGGCGGCTTCGGCTTCCCCTCGCGCCAGTGGGGCCTTGCCCTCGACGCTGTGACCTCGGCTGAAGTCGTCCTTGCGAACGGGACCATCGTCAAAGCCTCTTCCAACACGAACCCGGATCTATTCTTCGCGATCCGTGGCGCGGCACCGTCCTTCGGCATCGTCACCCAGCTCACCGTCAAGACGCAGCCTGCGCCCTCCTCGAACATCCTCTTCGAGTACACCTTCAACCCCGCGACCGCCAGCGCCGCGGCGAAGATGTTCGCGGCGTACCAGACGTGGGGCGCAAACACCGCCCCGCCGCAGATCGGCATCCACATCGAGCTCGACGCGGGATACTTTGCGCTCTCGGGCGTGTACTACGGCTCCAAGTCCGCCTTCACGAGCGCCATCACGCCGCTGCTCAACGCGATGGGCAAGCCGGCGTCGACCTCGGTGAAGACGTATGACTGGATTGGCATCCTGACGCAGCTCGCGGGCAGCGACGGCCCGCTGAACACGAGCACCAAGGCGGACGAGAGCGACACGTTCTACGCGAAGAGCCTGATGGTTGCCGAGGACGCGCTGCTCACGGACGCGGCGCTCCTGAACTTCATGACGTACCTGTACGGGCCGGGTGTGAAGGCGGACTCGAGCTGGTTCATCCTCGCGGACCTGTGGGGCGGGCCCGGATCGGCGGTGAATGCGGTTTCCAGCACGGCGACGGCGTTCTCGCACCGGAATACGCTGTACACTTTCCAGATCTATACCTCGTCGGGGACTAAGTCGTTCCCGAGCGACGGGATCAGCTTCGTGGACGGGATCGTGAACAGCATCACGGAGAAAATGCCGTCGACGAGCTTCGGCGCGTACAACTGCTATGTGGACCCCGCGCTCACCGCCTCGCAGGCGCACACCCAGTACTATGGGAGCACGGCGACGACGAAGCTGAACTCGATCAAGGCGGCTGTAGACCCCAAGCACGTCTTCAGCTTCCCGCAGGCCATTGGCCAGTCTTGATTTCCTGTCCCTGAACTTCTAGTATTTGAACATTTAGCTACTGCACTGACTTGCATCTGCGTCTCATATGTTGGGACACTCATTACTTACATACCGCGCTATCGGACTAGACTGGACACTACTGTATCCACCTGCATCTCATGAACTTTGTACGATATATAATAACTCTCGATCTATTCACACTTGCATTTTCCACGTTATACTGGTACATGAACGACATATCTAGCACCATTTACGTTCGCGTTTGTCTTTCATTGACTCTACACAGGGCCTATTAATGAGTGCACTGATACTGACGGCTGCCTGGCGCCACTGAGTGTCTATGCTTGCAATTGCTGTCAATTTGGCGCTTGACTCATTACGCCCTGATCTCCGCTCCCCCGTCTCCCATCTTGTTTTGTTCAGATCACAACTCTGAGCAGGCTTTTCACTTGAGCATCTCGGGGCATCTGGGATGTTCATCGATTTTGAGGAAGATGTCGCGAGCCCTGGCCAGCCCCTCCCCGGTTCTGAATGGTGTTTGCAAGTTCAATTGTCTAGAACCGAAAGCCCACTTGAAAACTTCCATGCAACACAGAAGGCCACCCGAACATTCTATCTGCGCTTCCATCATCTTCGAAAGCAAGGCAGATACGGAGATAGACTACAGTATTGCGAAGCGGCGTCTTGCGTTTGCGGATCATGATATGTTCGTACTCGTGCTGAGAGATCCTTTGAAAAGGATGGTTATGTCGAAGATTAGAGTCAAAGAGATATCAAAGGCGTAGATGGACACTACAATACTTTAGAGCCCATAAATCGCTACCACACCGCCGGTACCAAAAGTCGTGAATCCATTCGCTCTGGTGAATATACCGTCCGTGGTGATATACAGGACCGACTCATCAGCAGCAGTGCGACCAAAGTGCGCAGATGTAGCGCCGGCAAAAGTGGGGGAATTGGCACTGCCGGCGATGACGGTGACCTCGCCTGCGGGCGTGATCTTCTGCACCGTGTTGTCCGAGTTTGTCGCGACATATGCATTTCCAGCACTGTCGAATGTGAAATCATCGTCGAGGCCGTTGTGAGCAATGATCTCAGCGGCGCCAGCGGCCGTCCCGTCGTCGTTGATAGGGATGCGAACGAAGATGCCTTGGGTGGATGAAGTGTAATAAAGATAGTTGTCGCGAACGTGAAGTCCGTTGATACCGAGATGAAGGATGGAGCCGGCAGCCGCTTTCATTGTCGGATCGTCGAGCACGACTGAATAATTCCCCGACAGGGTGTCCACTCGGTAAACTACGCCAGCACTTGAGTCTGCAACGAGGATAGCATTCTCATTGAGCGTGGTAGCGCCATTCAGCATGATCGCTGGTGGGACGTTGGTGACTTTCGTGTATGTTGGAGAGGCAGCTTGCAAATCAATCTTCCAGATGGAAAAGAATCCTGCAAAAATTGTAAGTGCCAATGTCGATAGAAATGTAGGTGCATTACAAACCTGGAAGCAGGGAGCTACCCGCTATCACTGCAAATATATCTGGCTGTATCTCGGCTATGCCAAGCAGGCCTCCAGCAACAGGGAGTTTCAGCAGGAGCTGCGATTCGTGAGAGCCAAATGGATCAATTTGCCAAAGCTCTGGCACATCCACCAACGTGACCAGCAGCTGCCCATTGGACCGGACAGCCATATTTTCGGCCCATGAGAGAATAGGAAGCTGCCCGATGTTGGCAGTAGTCACATCCCGCGGGCCGTGAGGACGAACGACCGCAGTCAAGACAGCTGGGAGAATGGCCAAAACGCAAAATACCGAAGCAAAGCGCATACTTGATCAGGCGAGGGAGTAGAGTGGTCGAAAGTGGGATGAGCATTTTATTTCGTGAATTGCACACCTTTTGTAGTCTTCAGCCGCAGCAGCGTATTTCATATAGTATGTCAGGAGGTGTTGATACAAACTGACAGAATATGCGAATGTGATGGGGGTTTGAGATGCCACGATAAGTATGTCAGCTGAGAGGCGGATCAGGCATTCCATCCCGGAAGCGTTTGAGCGAGGTTTGCCGCCAGCGAAGTAAACATCCCGAGGCCCACCAGCCATGCTTTTTTGATTCTGAACCATCTCGGGTTCTTGGCAGACCAGGTGAAACGGAGATGCGCTGGCTGCGGCAAGTATCGATTACAAGAGTTCAAGGTGACTTTTCTAGCTGCATGGTAAATGTTCAGGTACATCGATATCAATTCACAGGGATCCCATGCGGGGAAAATGACTTACGACAGCACCTTTGTTCGAACGGGTGCAGTATATAGTCATTGTCACCTGCTAATTCACTGTCGCTGGTCCCACATGGATACGCGCCCAAGCTGTCCTATTTATTACTCGAGATGGCGCCTCAATGGTATCGCTCGTGTTCGTATCTTCGGGTTATGACCATTCCATTTGAAGCTTGGCAGAATGGAACACTCGACATTATACGCCTCTCTGAAATCAATGCTGCACGAAGCGTGCTCAGCTGAATGTGCGGTGACCGTGGGGTAAGATCGATAGTCCATAAACGCTACAGTATGATCGCAGCAGCTATCTCGTGTGGCGTATCAGGCTCAGGCTGTCATTGTGGGTCCCGTGCGCTGCCCAGAGCAATCACAGGCTAGGGTTGGATTGTGGCATGGTTTCAGATGAAGGAGAGAGCCGGATTGGAGATGGGGCAAAATCAGTGGAGCCGTCGAGGACTGTGCGGTCAGCGAAAAAGCGGGATGGGTCAAGAAGTCGAGAGATACATATCGAGTCACAAGACCGTAGCTCGAAATGTTGGGCTTCTGTATGAGTGAATACTCACGCCACATGGGCGCTTACACGGACCGTGCTCGGGCCGCTGGAATATACTCCGGCGCAACTGCACTTGATGGAAAAGCTATTAGAACGCGGATATATCATATGGTAAGATACACGATGCAAAGTCTAAGCAGTGCGAGTTGAGACAGCAGCGTCCAGGCAAGCAAATGTCCTAGAATGTTTTTCCTGCACAACCGTCAGTGCGCGTCAACGCTGAATCGGCTCATACCGTGCACCAACGCCTGCCCGCCGCTGTTGAACAGCGCCAGCGCCAGATCGCCGAGGCGCCGCGCCGCGCCAAACGTCGCCATCTAGCTGTGCGCAGCCCCGCGAGGTGCTTCAGGTCCACCACGAGGCTCCCGTCCTGCCCGCCCACGCTGTTTGCGGCAAAGGAGTGGCCACCGGTGCGCACGGAGGCGGGTCAATAGGCAATCATGCATGGTCGACTTCATCCCCTCTTAGCCATTACGACCACCAACATATCTGGCGTCCTGGTCTACGCTCCGTGGCGCCTCTCTCCCTATCCGGAACCCACCCCACGGGCTACTGAGGCTATCAAGAGTCTCAGAACACTTCGCCGCGTCACTTTCAAGGCCTATTTCGAGGAAGAGATCTCGCGCCCGCCGTAATGAAGCCACCCCTTCGGCGCGGCTTCCCTGCGCGACGAGGATTCTGCCTAAAGACCGCAAGCACCGCGCCTCCCCCAGTCGGTCACCGATTTCGAGAAACAGAACTCGGGCCTCCGTCAGCGCGGAAGAGGCTTCTGTGTTGTTCCCCTGGTCACGCAAAGTGTCTCCTAAGCTCCGCAGGCATTGTGCAGCGCCAAGAGAGCTGCCGATCTTCAGAAACTCACCACGAGCTTCATTCAGTGCATCAGAAGCCTCGAGATACCGCCCCTGCATACGTAGGATATTGCCCAAGCTTCGCAGGCACTGCGCAACGCCGAGCCGATGGCCGATATCTAGGTAGTCCACGCGCGCCTCCCGCAGCATAGCAGCAGCCTCCGCGTACCTCGCCTGCATGAGCATGATGTTGCCCAGGCTCATCAGGCACTGCGTGGCACCCAGCCTGTCTCCGATTCCATCAAACTCGGCGCGCGCCTCAGTCAGCATCGCGGACGCGTCGGGATACCTGCCCTGCAGGTACAACACATCGCCGAGCCGCGCCAGGCAGCGCGCGACGCCCGTGTGCTCGCCGAGCGCACGGTAGTGGGTACGCGCCTCCGCGAATAGCGCGCTGGCCTCACCGAAGCGATCCTGCATGCGCAGGACCTCGCCCAGCCCGTACGCACAGTCCGCGGCCTGCAGCTCGTCGCCGAGCGCGGCGAACCGGTTCTGTGCCTGCGCGAGGCTCCGGGTCGCGTCCGGGTATCGCGACTGCATGGCGGCGATATCGCCTGAGATGCGCCAGTAGCGGGCTTGCGTCGCCGGGGCCGCACCCGGTACCAGCTGGGATACTTTGTGGAGGAGGTTAGTCGAGGGCTGGGTGCGGTACAGGTGCCAGGACATGTTTATGGCGACCTCGAGTGTTCTGTCTGCTGGGTCATGTTGAGCGGCGTGCTCGACGAGACTGGCAATGTTGCCCGCCTCGGGACCGAGGGCCTTGATGACGTCGTGGAAGTCGGACCCGTACTTGACCAGCGCGTAGGTATCAACAAGCTTCCAGAAGATACCATAAATGCATTGCGCGTGCTGTGTATCGGGAGGATGGTGTGCGAGAATGAAATGGCGGATGGGGGACAGCACGCCTAGTTTGCTGCCTGACGTGTAGACGAGGGCCAGTTTTCGGAGCAGGAAGAAGTCTGACATCGACGTGAGAAAGGTCCGCGTGATGATTGCGAGGCGCTCCTCATAGTGGAGGAGCCCATCCGGAAGCAGGCACAACATCCCGAGCAGTTGGATAGCTTGGGGATTTCTGGTCACGTCCAGCGATGTCACAGACAAGGCAATCGACACGTCGATGCTCTCCAGTTTATCTTGCGTGGACGGGTCCAGAGATAGCAGGCTTGTTCTTTGCTCCCGCCATTGCTTCAGTACGAAAGCAGCGGAGAGACCGAGGCTGATTTGCGCGAGCAAGTGGATCGCCAGGGGCACGTAGTCGAGCTCCTTCAGCAGTTCATCCAAGACGGCATTGTCGTCGTCTGAGACGTCGGTGAAAGCAGTATTGATAGCTAGGAAGACATCCCTAGCGGGCGATGGGGACAAAGGTGAAAGATTGTGGGCGATGGTCCAGCGGATGCCAGGAGGCGGACTCGCCGTGCGCATCGTGACCACCAGCGCGGTAGCGGGGCCGTCGACGAGCTTCCGCAGCAGATCGCGAACCGCGGCGTGGTCCGCCTCCGCCTCCCACACGGACTCAAAGTTGTCCAGCAGCAGCAGAGTGGGCGCTGCCGCCTTCAGCGCGCGATGTGCAGCTTCGACGGGATTTTCTCCGGGGTTGGAGACGGCGTCGATCGACTGCAGGATGCGCTGCGCGAGCGCGGCTGCTGATGGGAGGGCGTCGCAGCCGACGAAATAACGGCGGTTGCGATATCGAGCGATCACGGTCTCGTGGTGAATCAGATGCAGTGCGAGGGCTGTCTTGCCCATTCCTCCAGGCCCGAGAACGGCGACGCGTGGCTGCTCGGTGCGAGATACAAGTCCAGCGAGATCTGAGATGAGATCATCGCGACCATAGAATATGTCAGGGGGCAATGGCTGTGCTGACGGCGGATTAGGTCCAGCAGATTCGGATGGCAAAATTACGTCGATTTTATTCACTAGTTGTGATTTAATCAGCATGGAGCCGCGGTAGTAAGAGACGACGACGCGCACCTCCCGAATAGACGTTGTAGTCGCCGTTGATAAAATGTCCAGCAACCATCGTGACCGTCCCTGATGTCCCGATAGCATTGAAAGTCGGACTCTGGAATAAATCGGCATCAGATGTAAGAAATTGACTCGGAAATGAGCTTCGCACAGTATTAACCGCGCCGTTGGCCACCGGGGATGTTCCCTGAATGTCGCTCGCGCGCGCATCACCCAAATCCGACGACGTCCTTCGCAGTTCGACGGCATCCGGACGAGAGCCCTTCACTCCGAGCCTTTTGAGTCTCTGGAGCATCGGTGCTGTGCTTCAGAGGCGGCCGACGGGCCCAGCTGCATGTGTAGCACAGATTTGTAGGTAGTACGATGGCAGTAGGGAGATGCCAGATAGCAATTGCAAAACAATATGGCTAGTCTGAAAGCTATATAGATTCCGTGTGGCGTGACCACCGTTTCGAGCCCCAATCCTCCTTGCTTTCTTACAGCAAAGAGTAAGCTTACTGTAAGTAGGTTGAGAGTGGCTTCCGGTTTAGATTTTAGAGTAACTTAGGTGACCTACCAGAACAGCGGAAAGACGGCCAGGCAGTGCATCATATCGGCGCATCGCAATCTAAACACGAGGCGACTATCAAGCTTTGCTGCAACATACTTATTTTGAGATCGTGTGTAGGAGTAGAGGGCCTATAAATCAGTGAGCATCATGAATATTTATGGAAATCAGAGCACAGAAAGCTGGGGCGATTTTGGAGCATGTTTGGCGGGTGTAGCCTATATCAGCCTCCTACAGTACCATGCATATTCATTGTTTACATCATTTGTATACGTATGAACATCGCCGATATCTTGATCTTTTGCGTCATTCGATTTGTCGACAGCCCAACGAAGAGTCGAGGAATTGATTTCGAGTGGCGCGGTGCTACTTTTAGATTATGAACAGGGACAGCCACCATCAATTTGCATTTACATCCGCCCCCGACTCGACGTCGATCGACGACTGTCGCCAACCCGCACATTGCTGTATTTCGTCCAATTTGAAGCCCAATTTGACAGGTACACTGTCAATGGCCTTCCTGCTCCTCTCTTACTGTGTCCTCTCTGGATGGTATGAGTTGCATGGATGGCATCGATAAATCGGATGGAGCTTCGGCTGCTGCTCGGTTCTGGGTTTCCTTTCTGACATTCCAATAACTTTGTTCTATCATCTACTTGCCCCACACTTTTGGTGCTTTGTCTATTCATTGCTCTCAATGACTTCATTCCAGGTTGCCCACATGTATAAGACTCTAACCAGCGTCAGTTCTCGTCGACAACATACCATCGCGCACCGATACAAAACCCCAAACTCGACTCGCACGGAGCAGCATCACCACAATGCCACCCGACAGCCCACTAGTATCCAGTCCACAATCAACCACATTCTCACACGAGAAACGAACGAGCTTCTTCAGCAAAGCGACAGGTGCGCCTCGGACAACAGGGAAGAAACGACGGAGCACAGGCGCCAAGTTCGACGAAATCATCCCACATCCAAGTATCATCAAGAACGGCGCCCGCAATCTCGTCCTGTGCTTCGATGGCACCGGTGATCAGTTTGACGATGACAACTCGAACATCGTGAAGTTATTCTCGATGCTGAAGCGAGACGATGTGAAGCAGCAGCTCGTGTATTACCAGGTGCGTCCCTGTCGCGTCCCCGCCACCTCCTCCCGTGCTGACTTAAACACTCGCTTAGGCTGGTATCGGTACATACACCATCCCAGAGATAGCCAATCCCTGGACCGCGAAGCTGCAGAAAACACTGGACATGATGGTCGGCAAGAACCTCAATTCGCATATCATGGGTTAGTGCTGGCCCCAACCAACGCACACATGTACTGATGGCATGTAAACAGCGGGCTACGAGTTCCTCATGCAGAACTTCATCGCCGGTGACAAGATCTTCATCTTCGGCTTCTCGCGCGGCGCATATACGGCGCGCGCGCTAGCAGGGATGGTCCACAAAGTCGGCCTGCTCCCGCCGTGCAACCACCAGCAGGTACCCTTCGCGTACAAGATGTACAAGCGCAACGACAAGAAGGGCTGGGATCAGAGCACGAAGTTCAAGAAGACCTTCTCGATCGACGTCGACATCGAGTTCGTCGGCGTGTGGGACACGGTGGCCAGCGTGGGCATCGTGCCGAGGCGGCTGCCGTTTACTGCGTCGAACTCGCACATCCGCCACTTCCGGCATGCCATCTCTCTCGACGAGCGGCGGGCACGGTTCAAGCCGAATTTGTGGAATCATGCGACGAAGGAGGACGAGGAGGCGCATGCACGGGGAGAGCTGGGCGTGAAGAAGGGGGAGATGCAGAGGGGAGGCCATGACCACCCTTACGAAACTGACTCTGATGATGATGGCGAGGATGAAGAAGGTCTGGAACCCGCTGCGGGCGAACAAGTAAGCAGTACATTTGTGTCTGTGCGTGCACACCAGGCTTACTAACTGCCTTAACAGGCGACGCGTGATACTGCCCAGGGACAGCACAAAAAAACCGAGAAAGGCGAGGCGGTGACCCGTGGAGATGACGAAACCATGTCCGCGTTCGAGCGGCGGTTCGAGGAACAGGAGGCGTCAGAGCGCGACGCGAACGATCCTACCGATATCTTGGAAGTGTGGTTCAGTGGCGCGCATACTGGTCAGTACTTTCTTCTCCCCTGTTGATTCTACATTTGGAAGCCTATGTTCACACAAACTTGCACAGACGTTGGTGGCGGCTCCGTCGCGAATGGCACCCGGCACAATCTCGCCCGCATCCCGCTGCGGTGGATGGTGCGCCAATGCTTCCTCCTTAAGCTTCCCATCCTCTGGCACGCGCACGCGTTCACGCACATTGGGCTCGACCCGAAGACTCTCTACCCGAAGGTTCTGCCACGCCCGGAGCCAATTGGTTACACACCCAACTGCATCGCGCACCAGTTCGACCCGCCGATTAACAAGGCGAAGGACTACAAAGTGAACGTGCACAAAGTCAAGGAGCGCCCGTTCGAGAGCGAGGAGATGGAGGACATGCTCGATGCGCTGACGCCAATCTACGACCAGCTCAGGATGGTGAAGTTCTGGTGGGTGCTCGAGCTCATACCGACGAAGCACCGGTACCAGCATAGCGACAAGAGCTGGGTTCACAAGAAGAGGTATGTCTGCTCCCTCTGTGCTGCGGTGGCGACGTGCTAATTGGTCATGCTCAGGGTTAACCTGGGCGGCCCACGCCACATCCCAAAGATCGGGGACGGGCAGGTGTTCGTGCATCGCACGGTGAAGATTCGCATGGAGGCGGAGGGATTCTTCAGCGATGAGCACTACAAGCCTGCCGCACGACTGGATTTCGAGCCGGAGTGGGTGGCATAAAAGCACATATGCAATGTATCCATACTCGCGTATGGGGTTTGTATTACTATTATAACAAGAATCATGTATTGAAGAAATATAATGATGTACGAGTATATTGCTCTGGGTGGTGGTGGAATTTATTTATTCTGGGGAGGTCCCGTGATTGCGCAGACATGCTCTTGTTAAAGCACTTGTGTTCTCGCCTGAGCTTTATCTGCACGGCTGCTAATCTAGCATATGTATTGCATGCACTCCTGTCATCATTTTCATTGCAGCAATAGCTGCGCGAAGGGCTCATATGACGTATCAGATTGTTATATCGAGCCCAAGTTGATGGGTGCAATGAGGGCAGATAAATGGGAGTTATGCGAACATATATTCAATTGCCCAGCGAACTTTCTCAAATTGCGCATCGTCGAGAGAGAGCAAGCTTGCCACGGCACGGAACACGAATATAGTACTAAGCAGGGGTGGTCACTGTACATACCCGTATACTGCACATATAGGGTAACTTAAACGGTGTCTTACGGGCATAAATTATAACACTCGCACTTCAATATAGCTTGCATATCACTTGCTAAAACATGTATAATATTCGGACCTCTCAGCGCTTCATCGCATCCTTCATCAGTGTCAACGGATCCATCTCTTGGGGACCACCCCATCCAAGCGCCTTCGTCTTCTCGCTCACCTCCATATACGAATTTCCACCAAACATATACAGCTCGTCCGAAACCCCCTCTTCGATGCTGACAGCACCGCCCTCGGTCGCGTGTCCACGCGCGAAAAGCATGTCTCCCAGGAGCTCGATTACGGGCTTCCACGTCTGCGTGCCCACTCCCGAGTAGATGAGGTTCGACCAACCGTATGAGGATGGCGGGGCTGCGGTGAGATTTGGGTTAGCGACAGCGTACCCAAGGACTGCCAGATATAACCGCGAAAGATCCTTGATATGAATCTTGGAAGAGGGTCTCAGTATATTCCACGGATTGATATGCAACGAAATGTTTACACAGCCCCAGATGTTCTCGCCTTTGCCAATGTAGGCGGCACGGCGCGTCTTTCTGGCCCATCGAAGATACGCCGGCATTTGACGAGGTTGGTCTACATGTCCGTAAGTTCAAATGCACCTCGACACAACAATATTAATTTGAACTGACTGTGTCCTGGACCGCTGCCCACGCCGTAGACACACGGCGTCATGATTATATATGCTGATATGATCCCATCAGTGGCTGCTTTCGCAATACTAGAGGGTAATTAGCGGCAATGCGTAGGATTT
>JACXVL010000247.1:2582-27603 GCA_014898675.1 Athelia sp. TMB | reverse complement strand
CCGTCAACAATAGCCTGGATGCTTGCGTCTCCTCCGTGAAAGGGAACCGCAAAGTTGAGGACGATATCGCTTGCAGCGACCAGCGACGAGAGGAGCGGAATGTCTTCTACGGTGCCGATGATGACGGTTATCCCGAGAGGTGCGAGCTTTGATTTCTGGTCCTCAGTCCTGACGAGAGCTGTTATCGCAGAAGGTGTGTGGCTCTGGAGGTAGTCAACGAGGACAGTCCCTGAAGATCAATATTAAGTTCAGAATATTTGAGGTGCACGGGATAGAGGGATGAGATGACCTCCGATGTATCCAGCCGCACCGAGAATGAGGATACTAGGTGATGCCATAGGGTTTCAAGGGGTAACTGCAGGTTTATATGGTCATCTTGAACGCACTGAGACCTGGATTTAAGGCGAAGTAAACTTCGAGCTCTGCCTCCGAGATCCGATGCGCCCGAAGGCCAGACCGACAGACATCCGAGGCCTGCAAGCCGGCCCTGAAGTCAAGAGCTTCTTTGGGTGTGATGTTGGTTTGATTGACATAGTTGCAAACTGAGTATGTCGAAAGGAGGCCGCGGTTTACAAAGTTAATGAAAACTATGTGTAGAAATCTGCAAGCATGCGCAAGATCATTGCATCTAACCACGCGTTAGAATGGTCATTTAGCTGAAAGGCGCGCCGAGATGGTTCTTAGTAAATCGACGAGTACAAGTCTTCACAGAGAGTTCGCTATCAGCAGATCAATCCCAGAGCTGACGAATAAATACACGTAGATCAGGATTAATGATATGAACACATAAAGGCACTACTCACTGACGATTGTCGCCCCGCAGAAAGCAACAGAACGAAAGCCCGCAACAAACAGCAGCAACAGAACAGAGATTAGGGCTGCGAACCGTACCGTATACGGTGACGGCCGTACATTTTACGGCCGTCAATTCGGGGCCTCCAGCTGCTGACGGTACGGATACGGGTATCGCCGTACCGTACCGTCAACCCGTCAGTGGGGTGACCGTCGTCGCCAACGTGAGAGCGATTTTGAACAAAAGTTATTGATTTTGTATCATCCGTTCGTATTTGATGCTAAACTGTCTCAGATTAGTGAAACATCAATCGCAAATTGGATTTTGAACGTACCCGTATATGACCCGTATAAATACGGCCGTATATTTTGCTGCACGACCCATCGACGGTACGGTGTACGGACCCGTAATACGGCACCCGTATCACCCGTATATACGGGTACGGCGCGCAGCCCTAACAGAGATATCGTCTGCCGAGCCCGCCTCAAGTTCAGCTGAGTTTGGTCTAGGATGAGTGGTGCCAGGGGCCACACTCAGCTGTACATTTCTGAGTCTAGAACATGGAATCTCGTGAACTGAATGCTCGAGTTCCCACCATATATGCATGCTCACACATGTCCAGGATCCGACTGACAAAATCAAAGAGTGGAGGCCGTACCCTGGAAAAGCAGTGCATAGGCAGAAATAACGCGACGTAGGGACGTGCAGCTTACAATACACGCGCAGGTGTGCCACTGATGTCCAAGCGTGCAACCGCTGCGCACGGTCGCATGTGTCACGGCGTTCAAGAGAGCTATCACCTTCGGGTACCGATTACATCATTTGCATAGCGGCCATTGCACATGCTAATATCCTCGCTAGAAATCTAGATTGTTCAAAGGGAGCCCTGGCGTAGAAGTGAGGGCACGCACAATACAAAGTAATGCAGCTAGTGATTGGTCGCTGATGCTTAGACTATCGTTGATGGGTCTGGAGTTTGCCAAGACGTATGTCGGCCCATAGGGGAAAGTAAGAGCTAAAGAAGCCAACTTAGCGCTCGGTCCTGTCACAGAACCGATGTCTTCAACGAGGCGGTACACCTCGTGGGGGGCGGCGTAATGTTCATAACGCTCAAGAAAGAGTCGAACGGCATCATCGAGATCTAATAAGTATTGTGGAATTCCTTGAAGAAGGGAGATAAAGCGCGTTTTGGAGCCATAAATGACTGAGTTGCCAGCGAATCAATAGATGCTGGTGGTTTGTTCCAGGTGGCGAGTGCAATACAAACACCGCGTGGGCACATCCCGATTAGGGTTGGGCATCTTTTCGCGGTGGTCCACCCCCACATGCCCGTAATATGAAGATGGTTATTCAATCTATTGGATGGAAGACTTCTTGCCACGACCCATCATCTACTTAACTGCCTAGTTATCCTCCACTCCCGCATTTTGATATCACCCAGCAGCCTACGACCTTCACGATGTTTGGAAAGACGATCTTATTTGCAAGCTCTACTATCCTCCTTGCCGCTGTTGCGAGTGGAGGTGTGTGTGACTATGTATCCTTATCATGCATTGCGATACTCATACCCAGAAACAGCAGCTGTCACGACCACAACTTCAACTACGAGTTACAGCACAGTGCCTAGGCCATCGCAGCTCAGTTCCGAAGGTACGTCTCAGAATGTCAGACATCCCTGGAGGTGCTGACGCCTTGTGGCAGGCTCGTATACTGGCACTGCATCATCCATCCCGCCTATCACTGGTGGATATACGACCGTCATAACCGAAACGCTCCACAGTCCCTCAAAGGTTGTCACGATAACTTCCACCCTACCATTGAGCAAACCTAGTCTGCCGCTATCCATCGAATCCACGTTGCCGACCGGAAGTTTAGTCACGACGGGTAGTGCCAGCACCAGTTTGAGCAACGCCGGAACGCCCCCTATTACTATGCCCTCCCCTACTTCGCCTGCGGGTACATCGGCGAGCAGCAGCGCAACTGGGACGGCACCAGCAGCATCCAGCGGTGCGGCTACTCTAAATGGAGCTCCTGCTGCTGGCATTCTTGGAGGAATCATGGCGATGGTTGGGCTCTTGCTGCTTTGAAGAAGTTAGGCAGGATGGGAAAGGGGCGTCATAAGTAACAAACGCGGTGCAAGATCGCCGTGCTGTATGTACATTATCTTGATGTCTGGCATCACAATGACTCATCATACTATCAACCTGTTATTCATCTTTGATGCTGGAGGTTCGGGTATAGATGTGGCAGCGCGCAGCAGGGATCCGGGTATAGACGCTACCAGTATAACAGGCTCCTGTTATCGCTTTTAGCCGCGGCATTGACGCGACGCAAGTACCGCGACCTGGTCTCATCCAGTCCTCCGCACAAAGATGACTCGTGAGTGGTATTCCTGCGCATAGCTTGAGGGAATGTCTATAACCTATTCGCACTAGGCCCGATACCACCTGATGGCGAGAGGCAGCGTTCTGAGCGCGCGTGCGCGGCATGCCGTGCCGCGAAGTGCAAATGCATTTCATTGATGCCTACGTCTCTTCGGTGCACCCGGTGCGACAGGCTCGAAAAGGAGTGCATATTTTTGCCGTCAGCTCGGCACGGGCGACCAAGGAGACTTCCAAGGGTCTCGCCTTCCACGAATGCTTTAGGGTCGATGCTGGATTCCTCGAGTCCTCCGTCTGACTCTGCCGCTCCAAGGGAGCCAACTGACACCCTTGGGGGAAGCACCGAGTCTCTTGAGACACATTTCAATATTGAGGACACGAGTGACGTCACACCACCACTCAGTGACCATATCATACAGCGATCTCTAAGTCTAGCGACGCTGGCTACACAGTATCAGCTGCACGTGCACCCCTTTGTGTGCATACTTCCCACAAACTACGACGAATTACTTGCACTTATATCATCTGCACCAGATACACTTGTCCGTGCCGTCAGATGCATAACCTTCCCGGATTCCGCTAACCTGCCCGTTCCCGAAATTCAACGAACTCTGCCTGATTTACAGGCAGCTGTCCTCCTTGTGCATGCGCACTACGGCTATGGGAAGTCGGATACCGCAAGGATACTGCTACACACCGCCTGTCGGCACATGCTCGACCTTAAGTGGAATCTGCTTGATGCCGATCCCCCAACACTGTCGATATCCGAAGAAGAGTTGGAGCCTATTCGCAGAGTCTGGTGGGAGTGTTGGACCTTGGAGATAAAGCTGGGATTCGTCACTGGCATCCCTTTACAGGTGCTCGACTGCGCATTTACTGTCCATTATCCGAAATCTGTGGGCGATCATGCTAATGTGCGTTCTCATTGCGGTCTTTGTTTTAGCCACAGAACTGACTTTGTACCACGCAGCCTGCCTCGCAGAACCTCAAACAGCGCTCCATTTCCCTTGCTCTGAACTGTAGTAACCTCCCGCATTGCACGGGAGAAATGCTGGATGCCCGTGTATCGGCACTGACAAATATTGGTGCCAACATGATTGCAATCTCCCGCCAAACCTGGACGCGGTCTGCCCATTCAACTCTTTGCGATACCCCCGAAGAGATGGTGAACCGGGAAGAAGCATTTGAGGCGTTGATAACGAGTTGTGCAGCAGTCACATATGCACACATGGCAGCCTATTCATCTTGCATCATCGTGGGGGGCATCGATTCGACGAAGTCCGTGCCACCAATGTCTGTTCCCACCGTTCGTCAGGCGAGCCGTGCGGTATTCTCTCTTCTTCGCGACTCTCTCACTTGCGCTAGCACACCCCATTCCCCGTTCACTAATATTCCTGAGCTGATTTCCGCTTATGGCAGCTTCATGACAATCGATGGCGGGGAATGGGCCCGAGCAGCTGTCGTGAGCGACCTGCAGCTTGGAGAGATGTTTATGAGACAGCAAGCACAGCGATGGCCTGTCGCCAACGATTTCGCAGACAAGTTGAATAGTCTTTCCTTTGAGCTGATTGGTGGATTTGAGAGTAGAAATGTACAACTCATGCTTGGTATTAGTTAGTACATTGGTAAGAATAACAGTGGGTCGTTGTCTCAAGTTGTCCCCATCCAGCCAACTAAGAAAACCTCGCCTGTGGGCGCACAAAAAATTACCTAACTGCAAACCCGCTATGGTGGGCGCTGTGCGGCAAGTCGGCCTCCCGAGACGATAGCCCCTAGTCTTCCGTAACCCCAGAAGACCTGAAAGGACTGTTAGAGCACTTCAAGTCGAGGAAGGCTTGAATATCATCTTTGAGTAGCGAACGACAACCATGTCTGAGCGCAGTATTGTGGAGAGGTTCTGCCGGGTGATGCGAGTGGTGCGGTTGATCATGCGGTAATACTTGGGCTGTTTGCCGACTGCGGAGAGTACGCAGTTCGACTTACCAGATAGCCGCCAGAAGATTGCGAAGTATGAGGCGATGTTTGCACAGTTGCGGCGGTGTCAACAGTCAGTGAAGCTGCTAAGGCGTGTAGAGATCCTGAAGAAACCTACCGAATGGTTTTGCACTCAAGCAGATCGAACGGAAGAGGCGCGCATGAGCTAGAGCCATGAGAGGGCTGCCAGGTCAAGAGAAACAATATGGCGATCAGGCCCGGCGCTGGATGTGCAGTAACACATTCATTTGCGGTTTGTCTATGTCTGTGTGCTTTCAGACTATATAACCCGTCTCACCAAAGAGCAAGCCCAAGGCATAATCAGCTGCTGGAGATTTTAGGATATGTAAGGCGCTTTGTCAGTCGTCGCGAGATTTGAGTTCTAGGAGAAATGAACTGATGTGGATGCATCTTTTGACTGCGAAGATATCCGGTGTAAAAAGAGTGTTTGACTGTTTGCTTCAACGGGCCTCGGCCGGGAGGCGGGCGATCCGATTGGTTTGAGGGACCTGGATCGGAAGGAAAGATAAAAGTTCAGGCACAACTAGTCAGAGGAAATTCAAAGACTAGTCAATCAAATTAGTAGTCATTTAGCTTGGTACTATCGTAGGGGACTCAGAGTGCAGCAACATACTTGAAACGTCCTCGCGTCATCATTCACGATAGACACGCCCGACTCCCGAGAGGCTGAAAAATGGCCGATCGCCAATGGCCATCGGGCCCCGAAAATCGCAGCTGGGAACTACGCATCGTGATTGTCCGTACGCAATCAACCGCTTGCATTTCCGCTTCCCTTGCCGCACGCGCAAGCGGTGCAGCCACTGAAGTCATACGAGTGTTTAAGAAACAAATTGTTCGTGGGAAATGCTTGTCTATGACCTTTGGTGGTATTGAAAAGGATAAATGGTAGTGGTAGTGGCGGTGGTGATAAGACCATTGTAGCTTGAAGATGCATAAAGAGCTAAGGTCGCGTGGGATCTTTTATAAGTCCCGCATCCAACTTTGAAATTTGCACCGACATCCACCGCTGCGATCAGCCTACCAATATGTATGATCAAATATCATGCGCAGCGGCATTCATAACAGCACAGGATCACCCCTTTAAGCTGGTTGATATGAAAGCGCAGTCGGCATTTGGTCTCGGCGCCACCTTAGGTTTTCTATAGCAGTATGTCCTCGATGCATTTAAAAAGTTGACGTCCTTCGGACATCCTCATTTACTTACCACTCCTTGCCATACAGGCTCACTATCAAGCTCACAGATGTCCCTTGACAATTCACTGCCAGAGACCAGCAACACGCGTGTCACTCCGGCTCACCAGAACGCGGAAGGCAAACGAAAGCGTATGGTGCACTATACGTCATTTGCCTGGTACTTTGCTGAAAAACTGGCGCAGGTTCTCGACAAGTGTGCACAGAATGTCGCCAGAAGAAGGTTGGTCTATACTTATCGGATTCATTAATATGCTGTTAACTGCCGTGTAGATGCAATGCGATGCTCAAGAGAAATTCCCGGCCCCTTGCTCGCGCTGTAGTGGTATGCATCCGCAGCCGATTTGTCGCGTTGACCCTTCTTTCAAGAGGAGCAGAAGGTGAGTATCGGTGAAGAGATACCACGCGGATCTCGAAGTTATTCATACAGAATCTTTCAGACGGGGACAGGCTCCAAAATCTACGACTTCTGCAGTGCATTCAGCAAATGACCTTGATGATGGTATTCATACAGATGATGACTCACGTTAAGTTTATTGCATCCTCTGATTCCTCGCACGCACACTAATCTTCTTTGTTTCCTCAATAGCTTCCCCAGCATTGGGATGGCCAATTTTACCTGTCGACAGGTCCATTTCGCCTGGCTCGCTTCCTGGTGGTCCCAATATAGGAGATGCGGTCTGGCCCACTACATTTGCGATTGGCTCTGTGGAAATATCTTTAGAGCAGGCTAACATCCTGTTTGACGAGTACGGCCGGCCACGCCGAATGTTAACGTCCCTGGTCGCTTACACTTTTTGACAGGTTTTTCGCTTATTACCATCCACAATGCCCTCTTTTTCTCTATCGCAGAGAACCCGTTTCATTGCACCACGAGGATACTTTTCTTTTTTGGTCAATCATCTGCGTGACTTTACGAAGACCAGCCACGGACCCATTGGTGCAACAAACCTTGGTAGGAATCTCTTATGCAGTCCTCGCAGATGAGATCAAGAAGGCAGTCGCCAATTTCGGTATCATTCCCCCGCAAACAGCTGCAAGCATTCAAGGTCTCATCTTCTTGTGTGAGTGGCCTCTCCCAGCCAATAAGCAACGCGATGATCGGATATGGCACTATTCGAGCCTTGTAGGTGGTTTAAAGAGGTCTTGTTTCCACCACTCGCTGATCTACCTCATAGGCAATCCAAATTGGGCTACAAATTGGCCTCCATCGTCCCCACTATCGACACGAGTTCACCTGTGCTAGCACGGAACGAGTCCGGCCTGAAAGCCCTGCTGGACAAGAACGCATAATCGCATGGATTTACTGTCATATAATCGGCTACAGGTAACGTTTCTCAATATGAGAGGCATGTGTATACTGACGGGAAACTCCTAGTATCGCATCGATTCATGGTCTACCGTCGCTTATCAGGGAGGACCATGTATCTCTGGAAGCTTCATCTGCTATTCCTGGCAATCCTCCGGGTTGGCTATCTGGGATTCCTCAGAAAGTTATCGACACGCTTCGCATAGCGAAGTTAACGGATCGCATTGCTCAGTCACTCGGTAACTCAATTCACAGTCCTTCTGGAGCACTTTCTGGGAGCAGTACAACCTCCCTTTTCAGTGTATTCTCATCCGAGCAGAATGAGCTTGAGCGCAATATACCGCCTGGGGATCCTGTGACAGCGCTGCGTTTGCATCTCTGCAGAATTAGGCTCTGCACTTTTGAGCTACAGAGCACGCGCACACCTTCAGATACTATGAGGGCCTTGGCCGCGACCGATTGCTATGTGAGCTGCATGCGCATCATGGAGGCAGCATGCTCTATGCCTCGGGATGAGGTGGCCAGGTGGCCATATTCTATCGCATTCGGATACCCGATTGCATGCGTACGTTGTTTTTATTTACTCGCACATCACTGACACTAAACTATTGGGTGAAGATCTCTCTCATTCGCTTGCTTTCCACGGAGGATGGACGGGCATTAGATATGAATGCTGCTCTGACCCAAATCTCTGCTGTTTTTAGGGTTGCAAGTGAGCTTAGTGTCAACGAGGATAGCCTGCGACGCCGTTTCAATCAACTGGTCAGCTTCTCTGGGCAGGATGCACAGGCGCGGCGCCTACAGCTCGGAGAAAACAATCCTGCTTCGGACGGTCCGTCTAAGATCTTCTCCCGAATGGGTTCGTCCATCACGGTACTTCTGGGTATCTTGTCAGTGCTGTGCTCTGATGTTCGATCCATCAGGTCTATCAAATTGGCTTCATGACAGTATCGCCCGTGCCAAGCAAATTCGCCCTTTACACGAGGATCCCCATCACAAAAAAGGCGGTGAAATTCTTGGCTATGCCGCCGGTAGCTTATTCGTTCTAATCCATAAGCAAAAAATGACCGACTCATGTGCAGATGACACGCAAGAGGGCGATACACAGCTGATCGCAGAATCTTCTGTGTTCGACTACTCCATGTCAGTTAACTCTTCAGGCTCAAATGATGATGCTGACCAACCTCTGGCTAGGTTCACAACTTCAGATTTTGATGACATATTAGCTTCGTTCAGCCAGGGCGAGTGGTCTGTCCCCGCCAGCTTTTTTGCGGCGGGGTAGGTTCTCGGAAAGCAAGCCATAACTCACAGGACAATTATTTACGGCCATAACCACGGACATTTTGATACATTCACGGCTAGACAGCCATCGGACCTTTCTCGGACTTCACAATATCAGGCTCAAAAGAACAGTTTGCAGTCGTTTGACAATGACAGTATTTACCTTTAATTTTGCGCATATAACGCGCTACGAGAGCTCTAGGTTTCGGTACGTCAGAGTCATCGACACAATCCACGCTCTGAACATGGATTTGAGGAGCTCTGACCTTCAATATTTCGTAGTTCGGGCGTTATGAAATAAATTAGTCAAAGCGACTGTCTTGTACGGCTCAGAAAGGAGCGCCATAAGAGTTGCTGCACACCTCATCTCAGTCTTTCAAGATTTGAAAATTTCGTACTAGATCAACATGACACAAGCCCAAACGGGGTCTTGCAGCTAAGGACTCAGTGATATCATCATAAAGATTCAGTTGCCAACTGGTCCGGCACTCGTTAACGATGTGCAAATTATGCGATCTAATGACTTACGATAATCATATACTAGCCTTCTCAGAATGGTCTTTCGATCAGGACCTGTCAGCTTGACATTCCGCACATATCGCCTTTCGACGACACCATGACCGACATCTACTTGGGAAAAGCCCCAGACCTAGATGGCCATCATGTAAGCCTGTCCTAACATCTCAAGCGAAATAGAACAAACCTCCTCAAGAAACCAGTTCAAATCGTGGTCAACGCCTCGCGTTAAAGTTCGGATCACACCTTCTTCGATAGTCTCTTTTTCCCAGCTGGCCTTCAGAAATGCATCCTTCAGCGCTGGGACCATTATCCGGCTTGTTCCTATCTCTGCCTCTCCCAGAGGATGGCGGCTCAATATTCTTTCCTCGCATGTTACCCTGCCTCCAGAACCGACCGTCTCGACTGTATCAATATGTTCACGTCCATCTGACGCGGTGTAATGCTGAATCTCGAGATGGATGGTAGACAACGTCTGGGACTTGCGTTTAACCCATGAAATGCCTTGATTTTTTAGAAGGTCATCGAGGCTGTCGCTCAGGGATCGATTCTATCTCTCGCAATGAACGACAGACTAGAAGACAGAAGTTGTCTCACTCACCAGTGCGTACTTTCCTTTCAGAAAATGCGTGGTTAGATGAGCCGGTGCAGCCATGTTCGTGGTCGGAAGATAAGGTGCTGCTCTCGTTTAAAATCCAGCGGGCTGCGGAAGGGGCAAGCACTTCAGGGTTTTAACTTCTCGTGCGATGGCTGTGTGCGGCTTTCCTTCAGTGGTCCGAGAATGTCATTTGCATGATGAGACGCGCCGAGCTAGTACTTAGGGGTAAAATTCCCAATGTCTCGGTCCTCGAAGGGCGAATGAGAACCGTCGGAGGCCTCTTTGGGAAACCAATTAAATGGCGCAAGGGATCCAGTCTAGTACATCACCCTCGAGCACAGCAAACGAGCCAAGGTTCGAATATAGAGTACTTGACGGAATATGAAGCGCTCAGGGTCTAGGACGGATCCCAAAATAAAGGCACGTGTCAGTAAGGCACCAGCGAGGGCCGAGGCTCTCGCAGTGCCCACACCGGACATGGCGGGAGGGGGAGCGAGATAGTAGTGGCATCTGGCACGGCGCTGTGACACAGCGTGGTGCAGTGTGCATACATCCACACGTAAAAGACTCTGATGGAGAGTTTGCGTATTCTGTGGGATGGAATGCAAGGCGAAAGCAATGAAGGGCTCGGAAACACGTATGATTAGAGGCTGAAAGGAGTGTTGGGGGAAAATAGAATTTGGGCACGCGAGATGATGCAGGTAGAGTTGTGGGTTTACTCAGGGTTTGCCGCGGTTCCGCGACCGTCGATCGATCCCACGTGGGTGGCGGATTTTGTAGCCACACTCGCCAGACTTGGTGTCTTTCTCGCCAAACTGCTTACCTCTTCATCAGTTGAGCAGCTTACCCTGCTGCAGCCTGCAGTTACCTCATAGAAAGCAAAAGTTCTTCTCATACTGCTGACAAGCTCTCCAGTGCCACTTACATACCAACCTTGCCCACGATCAAACAATTCTCGAGTGTTCATCTGAAATGACTTTTCCCGACGCCTCGACCTCTCCGCTTTATGAAGAACCGACTCGACGACAGGCCGTATGAGTACATCGGGATTTTTGTCACATTCTCTGGCCCTGCCAGCAACTGTTTAAAATTGGCCTGTTCGGGTGCCATCGTATCACTTGATAGCGAGTCCGCCTTCCTTTTTCTTTCGGCGGTTCATGTGGGTCACATCGGCACACAGGTGCGTAGGCCTTAGTCACCTTGTTTACGAGCAGTACGCCGATTTATAAGAACCAACTATTGCTAGAATGTCGATTGCGTTGAAACGAGTGCATCTTCGAGTTCGTTCAAGGATCACCCAATATTGCAGGTCCAACCAGAGTCAACGGATACCACAAAATGACAACACCCACAGTGTACCTTGTTTCTGGCGCGAACCGTGGTATTGGTGCGTTTCCGCCTTTCTATCATATCTTACCTGCCAAAAGGCTAACGCATCTCCAAAAGGACTCGGCATCGTGACAGCCCTAGCCGCACGCCCTGATACTATTGTCTTCGCTGGTGCTCGTAACCCAGGCGGCGCGACCGCGCTCGCCAAACTCGTGCAAGCGTACCCGGGGAATGTGTACACTGTGCAGCTCACCTCAGGGAGTCGTGCAGACAATGAAGCAGCTGTGGAAGAGATACAAAAAGTTGCTGGAAGGCTCGATGCGGTCATTGCAAATGCCGGTAAGCTCTTCTTAGCATCTAAAACCAATATATACAAGCAGAGTTCGAGCAGGCATCAGTAACTTCATTGGTCCTGCAGTTGATACGCCCGAAGAGAAGCTACGAGAGCACTACGAAGTGTGTCAATGTCAATCATTTCACTCATACAGCACCTTTCTAACAATCCCTCGCAGGTGAACGTGATAGGAACCCACGTCCTCTTCTCGACCACATACGCACTGCTCTCTGCCTCCCCAAACCCCAAATTTATCGCCATCTCCTCCGCGGGAGGAAGTATTGCGCAAGGGACGCCGATGCCGCGTGGCATGCTCGCGTACGGTGCGAGCAAGGCGGCACTGAACTACCTGGTGCGGAAAGTGCATTTCGAGTACCCCGATCTGGGTACGTGTTTTTACTCTTTGTGCACATTATGTCTCTAAGCTGTGGTTATAATGGATAGTGGCCTTCCCGATTAGCCCTGGGGCAGTAGCCACCGATCTGGGTGCGTCTCCCCCCTACACGCCTTCTTCCACTTGCTAACAAACGGGGTTACTGGAATTTACAGCGAAGAAATCTGCTAGTGCTGCTCTTGATCCAGAGCTGGCGAAAAAATATAAGATGATCTCTGTGGAAGAGAGCGCGGCTGCGATTCTCAAGCTTGTAGACGAGGCCACTAGGGAGAAAGATGGAGGGAAGTTTCTAAACTACGACGGAACTATTTGGGAGTGGTGATCTCAGCTTAAGCGACAATTGGATGACTTTCCATAGCATTTAGAAACGCAGATTTTTCTAGATTTCATTCTAAATCGCTGTTTTGGGACTTCGGCAGCCCGGCATCGGAGAATTTTCAAAGTCCGATCTGAAAATTCTAAAATTTGAACTAGAGGGGGGGTGTCGACCCCCCCTCCAGTTCAAAATCTGTGTTTTTCTAATTTTCAGACCATATTTGGCAAGATTTCGCATCGCCACTCTCCTTTTCAAGTGTCAAATTGCTTCATCTGAGCCCGAATCCTCTCTGCTCCGTTCTCCGTTTTTGAAACTTATGAAGTTTCAAAGTCCGACGAATCTAGGTCTGTATCTGGATTTGCAGACGCCATGGAAAGCCAACCATTGTCCACTCTCCGCCCAGTAATGCCAATTCGGCCTGCATTTCAAAAACGCTCTAATACACTGGTGCCGAATAATGACATCATTTTGATGCACGACGTGCCACTTGTGGTCCTGCTCTCACTCCTTCTCACCCTGTGTCCTAGCGACCGGCGATTGTGGCTATGTCTCCGTACCAGATGGCCAGGTCCCGCTCCATCGTGCGCAGTTGAGCTCATGAGACTCCGTGGGCAAAGCATGACGTTGATACTTCGCTTACGCCTTAAGAAATCAATGGAATTGCCCTTGCGGATCTCTTGATAAACAATCCCCGCCTCTTCCACGCACGCCCGTCTTCTGGCCAAAATCTGAGAAATATGTCACAACCAGGATCTCGTGCACCTTCCGCCGACGCCGCGCCTTCTAACCGCCGGCCATCCCGCACACGACGAGGCCGCAGTCGGACACCGAGACAATCCAGCGTGGAGGCTAGCTCGGATGACTCCCCGCCGGCGCAACGCACCAAGCGCCGCGGCGGAAAAGGGAAGCAGGGCCCGCTCGGTGGACTCCCCGCACTCGACGAGGTTGGCGACCTCACGAACGGCGTCACACAGCCCGTCAACAACGCGGTGGGCACTGTGAAGGGAGCTGCGGGTGCTGTGAGTGGTGTCGCGGATGGTCTTACGGGCGGTGGAGAGAAGAAGGGTGGCAAAAGCGACAACGGGGCACTGAGTCTGAGGTTGGATCTGAATTTGGAGCTGGAGGTGACGCTCACGGCGAAGCTGCATGGGGATTTGACGTTGTCACTACTGTGAGTGATTTGTCTCTTGGGTCCTATGGCCAAGGAGTGATCGTTCATCGCAGGAACTGAAACTTGCTTCACGCAGGGCGTGAGCATGCTCGCCTATGCGATTTATCAAGGCCAGCTGGCCACTTTGTATTATTACATATAGGCTCGTGCGACATGGATTTTGTAGCTATCTTAGCATTTCCATCAGTGCTAATTTTATCTTTCGCGTTAAACTTCGGTGTGGATTACGCATTTGAGTTCTCGGGAACTTGTTGGAATTTCATCTCGGAACTTTGAATTTCGAAGATACATAGAAAGGTCATAAGATAATTAATCAGGGGTCATCAACATCTCCCAAATCGCGACTCAATCCAAGAATAGCCAACATCCATCTATGTGCTAAAACATAACATTCAAAATTCGGCAAATATTTAAGGGCAAGCGCGACTCACAACAGCGAAAGCGTGAGGTCCCCGTGTATCTTCGCCGTGATCGTGATCTCCACCTCCAGATTAAGATCCAACCTGAGGCTCAGTATCTTATCATCTCCCTCCTCTTCGATCGCCTGCGCGGTTTCCTGCACGGCTTGCGCTGATTGCTTCATAGCATCGACGCGTCCAGCCTTTCCGCTGCCTTCTGCCACCATGGGCAGATTGCTTGGTTTCTTTCTGGGCTGGGTTTTCGGCTGTTCATTGGCGCTACGACTGCGCGATCTGCGACTGCGAGACGCGCGACGCGGGGAGGGTTCGATTTGGGACATGGCAGTCGTGCTTGAAGGGGAAAGTGGAGCTTTACTGTACTTTCTACTTCATGGCGATGCGGGGGCCTTTCGTAAGTAGGTTTCATGCCTTCAGCGACCGTGGGGAGGGAAATATGACGGGAGGGTGGACTTCATGCGTTACCGCCGGGTTGAATGACACTGGTGGCAAACGATGATGTCATCAATCTCAGGTTTTCGTGACGAAGATTGCGGGATCTGGAGCATATGGCTATAACTGAGCACAAGGCTCCGAGTAGGACAAGTTATCTGGATACATGATTTCAAATTTTCTGGCAGAAAGCTGTACTTCGATGCGTTCAGATGCGTTATTTGTCGCAAGAGTTCGAGTTCAGTGTTCTGAAGATATCAAAAGGTTGTGTGAGCGTTGCATGCAAGACCGACGGGTGATAATTGATCTCTCGACGGCCGTATATAAAATTGATAAACATCTACTTACAGGTGTTCAAGTAGTTGTTTACCTTCAAGATTCTCTTCATCTCATGAGATCTCATGTAGCAGCTGTTAGTAAGTATACGTCAGTGGCGGCGAGTCTCGGCCCTTGTAGATCCATGTCGTGTTGATGTCGTGCCTGTTCCTGCCTGTTCCTGAACCGGCTTCGCGGTCAGTGGATAACTCAAAAAGACTGTCAGGATTTGGTAATAGAAAACGATTGATCTGCACCTAATGTGTAAACTGCCTTGCGACCAACCACAGCCAACCACCCCATGCACAAGTCAAAACAAGATTTGTTACTTTTGACCCATTTAGTCGCGCCATCAACCCCTCATGCATCCTTTGTTCAGCGAGCCCGTGTCATCGAAAAACGGCTGCCGTTGAACTAGCAGACATGAAGAGAAGTGGCACTGGGGTCGCGAAGACGTAACCGGGAGTGCGAAGTCGTCGACGCGAGTGGACAGCAATTTGGACACATGTAAACACTCTTGAACACGAAAGGGGATACAGAAGCTCGCTGAAAGGAGGCGCCCCCAGATGACAGTGCTGGCGGTGTAAGTGCTAACAGCGTGCGGAGATAGATACCTAAGCATGCTCCTGGAACTAATCTAGAGCAAGACTCGCTGAAGATTAGAGCCATACTGTGGCAAGTGGTAAAACATAAGTGTCAGCGACCCTACTCGGACGCATCCTGCTCGAGAAGGTGACTGTGCGTCACCAATATCCAGCATAGCTCCCAATCAAAAGAGCTCGCGGGTTGACAGCGCACCGGAACACAAAAAGATTAGATTGAAGGGTCAGAGCTACATCCGTGTTGAGAAAGCGTTTAGCGATACACAGCGGGAATGAAGATAATTACGAATGGGATTGCTTGGGTATGTATATGCAAGGGTGGAATGAGGGCCGAGTAAAGATACAGATGCGAGGCGTGGCAAATAACACAGTGGAAAGGAAAGGGGAGGGGGAGGAATAATGTGAATATAAATAAAGCGTGGTCCTAGTCATGAAGAAGTAAAGCGAGTTACTGCTTTTCACGGAAGCCGTTTTGAATGTGCGCGGGTGGAGGGCCTGCGGGCTGTGGGAAGAGGGCCAGGGTCAGTGATCCGTCTTCATCGAATGGTTGCAGCAGGAGCGTGAAAGCGTAGAAGAATAAGAAGGACCACGTAGTATATGGGCGGGGAGGTATCGGTGAGAGGGGGCGCAGGGGGAAGGAAGCAGGTACAAGGCAAAGGGATGGAAAGGGAAGAAGGAAGGGCACGTACAGGTTGATACGACCCACTCGCACCCCCATCGCCATTCTCTTGGTTCCAGTGTCTTTGATCAGCTTGAGGCTATGCAACACGAAACGGCTGGCATTCAGAAACGAGCTGAAAAGGTAAGGTAAACAAGAGACGCACCGGATATTCTTGGGAGCCTTTCCCATCAAAGGCATTGAGATAACTCGGTGGCTCGTTCGGTCGCGACGATTGATTCACAGGTGGGGGATACTGCAATGCACCTTCACCACCATACCCATATCCACTCGTCCTGTTCGCTTCCACGTCATTCGGATGACCTTGATAAGGCGTTGCAGGTGGCTGGTATGGCGGTGCTGGCTGTTGCGCTTGGAAGTTGCCAGTCCAGAATGATGCGGAATATGCTGGTGGTGCGGTTCCAAACAAAGGAGGGGCCGTGCCTGGGTTCTGACGCATAGCGTACTGTCTGCGGCGCTGGGTACAGCAGCAAAGTATGCTCAGGACAACTATAACGATTATGCCTGCGGAAGATAATCACCAGTGATCAGTTTGGATTCAGGAATGAAAGGGGGTGATAGAGGGGCGGATGCGGAGGGACGAAGGAAGAGATCAGGACTTACCAGCAGCGACAGCGAGCGAGTATCCACTCGTCCAGTTGAAATCATTGCAGTTATATCCATTGTTGAAGCCGTCGTTGCAATCTTGAGCCCAGCACAGTGTCCCCAATGATGCTAGAAGTAAGACAGTAGCTAACATCTTGAATGCGTTCTGGTTGACGGTAGAGTTGAAGGGGAGAAGAGAGCAATGATATGGTCGGTGTGGGGAAGGGAATTGGAGGCTGTATATATATGCGAAGGCGGGGCTCGAGAGTGAGATGATTTACAAGCGCGGCTGCGGGCAGCTGTGCAGCCTGGCAGGTGCACGTGCTAGCGGAGCAGACAACTTTCAGGGGGCTGATATCTATATATGGGAACACGGACCTGGACCAGCGTGCATTCCGACAAATTCCGTGTCCCGACACCGCGCCACGGCCCAGTACTAGTCCGAAGGGCGACGGCCCGTCGGACTCGGTGACCAGGACCAGGACCTTTCAAAATTCAAGTCGCAAACCCCACTATAGAGCGTATTTGCTGTGGGTTATTATCTACCATATTTGATTTTTAAATGAGAGCCATTTCAAAATGCGAACGAACTAAGTCAAATTTGATAGCCGGCGTGACAGTTCAATTTGGTTTCCGCCAACATGTCAAATTCTCGAAAATTTGTTAGCGAGGCTTCACTAGCCATTCGACTTCATGCATACCTCGACTCTACTCCTGCCATGGGAGATCCAGCAGCTTTGGCTATTCTATGATCTCTACACCCTCGAAACAGTGTATTTATAATGAAATAATAATGATTTTCAAGTGCGTCACAGCAGTCGTCACAGAACTGCTAGATAAAATTCAAACTCCACTTAGTGCAAACTAAGTGGTGCGAGCTGCTGTAAATTTTGAAACCTGAAATTATCCCACAGCAAATACGCTCTTATCCATCCACTAGGTAGCATTCAGATCCGAAACGTTAGCTTGACGACTTAGGCCTTCTGGTATATCTCGGGAACTCTTGCTACTCTCAGGAAGCCAGTTCACATAGCTCTCAATACACAGATCATGGAAATGTCTTTCAACTCATCGACATGTAAGTATTGCAGATCCGCCTTGATAAAATTGTTCTACAATAATTCCCCAGCGAGAACGACATAAACTTCTTTGATTCTCCTACAATCAGGCTGCCCAGACTCTGGAAATATCTTCGGCCCCTTCAAGATGCCATCCTCAAACCTGTCGCCTCTTCCCCTCCCTCACATTATTTCTCCTCCAGACTTCGGAGAGAGCGTCGTCGCGTTCGTCGCATTTTCGAATTGTAAGAAGCTTCCCCGTCCCTCCGACAGGGTTGGCATCGAGCCAGGCGTTGACTACCCTCGACGCGGTTTGCGAATCATGAAAATTGACTCTGACATAAATGCCCTCCGCGAGGCAAGAGACGACATCGCCTTCGAAGTCATTATTGGGCAGGGCCCTCGTGACCGTTTCAAAGATCCAGTATGGCGATCGCTCAGGCCACTCATGTGGTCCGACCATGACGGAACTGGAGATGGAACGTTTATCTGCGCGATTTCTTGTAGAACGATTGTTGCGCGAAGAGCTGGGTACTCCGAGCGATGCAGTATGGCCGAGGATCAGCTGCGAAAATATGTCGGTGGGCACCTCTGGCATCTTTTCCTCCACATTGGACGGCTTGGTCTTCTTCGGGAGTCTCCAGCGTCCCCTACCCTCAACCACTCTAGCCAGCCAGTTTTGCTCTTGCTCCTCGTGACATTCCTCGATGGGCTTCTTGCGTGCATAGAATATGAATTTCTCTTCACCGCGCCGCCTGGCCTCCCCAGTCAGCTTGCTCTCCACCCTACGAGTTGCAGATGCCTCGGCGCCTTCACGCCACGGATTGAGATGTATGTACACCTTGAGTTCGCCGCCATCTACACGAACCCAAAATGCGGCATCGTTCTGACCCATCATGTTCCTGAGATTCGCTCCTCGGATGATGGGGAGGCAGATATGAGTAAGCTTTGGTGCCATCATTTTAACCTGTTTCATAATCTCGTCTGGCGAATCCTCGCATCTCAGGTTGAGAAGATCTAATCTTTGCAGAGCGGGAAGCGGCCCAAGAGTTGCCAGCACCTCGCTGATGAGCCGAGGCTGCTCCCCGGAGGAGTAGTTCAGGGTTAATTCCGTCAAGGATGGTAATGCTGGAATCTCAGGGCAACTATCGCGGTAATCGACCGCAATCGAGAGGGTGCGGAGGGTGTGGGCGACTGCGCGGAGGATCGTAAGGAGTGCAATATGCATAAGTTCCTCGACGGACAGGGAAGGATCATGCTCGAGCGCTGTTAGCACAGGATCCTTGTGAGCAGCAGCCTGAATTGCATCGCCACCCTTCGTGATCTTTTTGATGAGAGCCGATATCGCGTGGGGCTCTTTGATTGGTAGAAGGGGCTTGGAATAAGTGTATGGGTACTGGTCCGTGGCATATAGATGATAGAGTCTGATGTCTTTATCTTGGCGCTTTTCAATGACCTCCGCAAATCTCAGAACAGCTGGGAGGCCCCACAACGCAACGGAGTAGTACCGTGAACGCTGGCTAGCAGCATGAAAGGTCCTAGAGACGAGAGACAACGAGCAGCTAGTGCGACCCCCATCAACACAAGTATAAGAAAGGATTTCCTCCCACAGTTCGACGGGGACGCGAGTTGAATCCATGCTAAGCGCTAAAGAGTGGGTCGAGGTAAGGTGGTAGTAAATTTCAGCGATTACTGTGTTACTGTGTACTGATAAGCGCCTGATGTGCGGTTGCAGCCAGTTTGATCACGTGGAAGTTGTTCATCAATTCATGTTGCCTTCTGCAGGACTGAACCTCGAGCAAGAACCGCAAGCACTGTGATCACGGGGAAATTGCAATAACCCGAGCCTCTTTTCCACTTTCAGCAAGTCATTTTGTTTATGGAGAGACAAAATACATATAATAGAGCACGCACTGGACTCAGCCTTAATTATTATTGTGACTATAAGTTGCTCACGGCAGACTACACATATTATGGACAACAGGTCGGAGACACATACACTTGAAGTTGAATGACGCTGAATGCCACGAAAGCCAGCTGTTCAGAGCTAGAAGCACTATGTATAACGACAGATCCTATTCAAGACATCCTCATGTAGTGGCTCTTCAATTTGAGGCAATCGATCCCTGCTCGGCTACTTGTTATACAAATCATTCATGATCATCGCCGCCGCCGATCTCTGGATCCTTACGCTCCGTTTCTGGCTGCTCGGCACTAGATTCAATTTCATCGCCCCCGGACTCTGGATTATCATCTTTTGATCCATCAACATCCATGATTTTCCGAGAGCACCGGGCCGCGGGATGCTCCAAGCCAATCTCGAGGAAAAGATCACGCGCCCTGGCTAACAAGGATTCCCCTTCGGTGCGCTGGCCCTGCGCGAGGACATTGTCACCCAACGATTCTGAACATTCAGCTTCTCCATAGCGATAACCGATATCTTGGAATTGATGCAAAGCTTCTATCAATGTGGATGAAGCGTATGAATAGTTCTTCTGCGCGCTTAAGACTTGTCCCAAGCTCCGTAGGCACTGGGCCACGCCGAGACGGTCCCCGATATTCAGGAACTCGGCTTGTGCTGCCTTCAAAACTACAGAGGCCTCTTCGTACTTCTGCTTCCCTTGAAGAGTTTGTCCCAGAGTTCGCAGGCACTGTGCGGCACCAACACCCTCACCCATTGCAAGAAACTCGTCGCGGGCTTCTGTGAGCATGATAGACGCTTCAGAGTATTTCAACTGCATGTAAAGGACCTCACCCAGGCTCTGTAAGCACTGGGTGGCGCCAAGATGCTCTCCGATCTTGAGGAACTCGCCACGCGCCTCTGTTAGAATGGCTGAAGCCTCGGGGAGTTTGGCCTGTATGTAGAGAACATCTCCCAAGCTATTTAGACACCGGCCAAGTCCGGCGGGGTCATCGAAGGCGAGGAACTGGTCGCGTGCCTGTGTAAGCATAGCAGTGGCTGCAGGGTACTCGTCCCGCATGCGAAGAATATCTCCTAGCATGTACGAGCAGTGGGCGGCTTTGAGGTAGTTGCCAGTGTCAAGGAAATGGGTTCGCGCCTGCGTGAAGCTGCTTGTAGCTTCCGCATATCTGTCCTGTTTGTACGCAATCTCGCCTGAGATCTCCCAGAACAGGGCTTGCACCATGAGAGTTGCCGTTGATACCATTCGGGAAACCTTGTCTAGCATTTCGGTAGATGGAAATGTGCAGTACAGATACCATGACATATCGATGGCGACATGAAGAATCCGCTCGGTGGGACAACATGGAACAGCATGGTCGATGAGGTTGCTAATGTTTCCTAATTCGGGATTGAGAGCATTGACGGAATCGTTGTATTCAGGACCAAAATTAACTCTTGCGTAGGTATCCACAAGCCGCCAATAAATGTTAGATATGCATTGTGCATGTTCTGCGTCAGGGGGATAGTGTTGCAGGATGAAGTGGCGGATGGGGGATAAGACCCCCAATTTATCGCCAGAGGTATACACCAATGCAAATTGTTGAAGACGCTGCAGATCGAGGTTGGTAATGCCTGAAGTCTTCCATATAGTGTCTAATCGCCCCCGCCACTGTAATAGACCGTCTGGCAGAAGACAAAGCATCCCGAGAAGCTGTATAGCTTCGGGATATCTTGCGATGTCCAGTGAATTGAGCGATAGAGCAATTGAAACGTCAACACTTTCAAACCGATCCTTCGTAAATTGACCCAGGCTTAGCATCTGTGTTCTCTTTTCCTGCCACAGCTTCAAGGAAGACTCGGGAGATGAGTTCGAACTGACGCGGGCGAGCAAGTGTATTGCGAGAGGTACATGGTCCAATTCTTTCAGCAATTTGTCCAAGGTCTCATACTCGAAACTCGTGCTGCAAAACGTGGGGTTGAACGTCAGAAACAGTTTTCTGGCGGATTCTAGGGATAAAGTGGGAATTGTTTGAGACCACGTCCATTGAAAGCCGCTGATAGGCGGTGGCCTATCCGCGCGCATCGTGATAATGAAGGAAGCAGTGGTGGCATTGTCGATCGTTTCCAAGAGGCCTCGGGCGGCCGAGTGTTCTTGTTCTGAATCCCAGATCGACTCGAAGTTATCGAGCAGGAGCAGAGTTTTCGACGAAGCGTTCAAGAAGGACCGCAGTGCATCGACAGGGTGCGTGTCGGGGGGGCTGGGAGCTTGCATGATTCGGAGGATCCGCAATGCGAGGGCATGCACCGTGGTAATACCGTCACATGCAACAAAAAAGATATTCTTGCGGTAAAATTTGATGACTTGTGGGTCGTGAAGGACGTGAAGCGCAATGGAGGTCTTTCCAAGGCCACCGGCGCCTAGTATGGCAACGCTCTGCTGTTTGCTACTACTGCAGAGCGCTGCAAGTTCCGAGACCAGTTCATCGCGTCCGTAAAAGATCTTCGGAGGTACTGGCTGAGCTGGCGGTGTATCCTGACTTTAGAAGCGTCATTAAAGCCTATACCACAGACGTTAAAATGTCACTGTACCTGCTCGCTTCCTTTTCGCGTAGAAAAGGAAATACTTAGAAATGGCGCTCTCAAAAATGATATTAGGCGTACCGGCTTTACATGAGCAAGTTCGTCGATTTTATGATGCAACGAGGCCATCTCCTTTCGTAGATATAGAGAAGAAGAGAACTACGGTCATTGAGTAAAATACCAGCATAGAACATAGGAATCGCATGCACATACCGAAAAAGCGGTGCCTTCTCGATCAATCATCTCCTTGCATTCAGTGATTCTGCCCGCAGCGCCCGCTGAGCTGAACAGTTTTCTGACTTGGCTTCCACCAGTGAGATCTTGTAGAATTTGATTCACTTGTTCAAGGCATCTAAGAATTATACGCATGAATATTCTGCCGCGCGTATTTCTATCGACTGTCCTGCACGCACCTGTTCAGCCTCTCCAAATCTGCTTTCAGGCCGATGTCAACATCCGCGCCGGCAATACCTGCACTGGTACATTCACCGATCACTGAACGGATAGAAGTCATGAGGTTTGCTATGTGATCGATAAGGATACGGCAGGCGTCTTGGTTGTCCTTCATTTGCTGTGTCGCGTGTCATTAGATGGAAGAATACTATAAGTTCTCCGATTAGACCACTGACTTGAACTGTATCGATGATCTTGCATCCGATGTCGCCCACCGCTTGCAAGCCGGGGACATTCAAGCCTCCGCTTCCGAGACTGGAGATTGTAGAACAAATGCTGCGAGCCGCCTCTAGCGCAAATGATTGTGAGTTGGGCGCAGGGCTCGAGCTGCGTGAGTGCAAATGTGACTTGATCCTCCCAAGCATGATACTCGCTGCAAAACAATTGGTTTAATTCGGGTTGCGGAGCGACTGAGAAACAGTAGATGGCAAAGTTGATGGAAAATATATGCTGAACCGTGACTTGCACGCATGCCTCGAGGCGTTGTTCTAAATGAATACATGCGGGTGGCACAGGCACCGGGTGCCATTCAGCGGCCCTATCCATTACAGTGTGATATCCAGTATGTGCTTAGCAATCGATTGGAAGGAGCCATGCTGTACGCCAGCGGTCTGAGAGGATGGGAGGAAATCTGTCAGGGCTCAAGTATACGAAATGCACACCATTATGACGGAGATACCGGATTTGCGGGGACAGGATGTATAAACTCCATACCTGCGCGGCTGGAAACATCCAAAAGAGCGATCGAAGGCGCATCAATGTGCGTGCAGCAGCCAAGAGCCTAAGCAATGAATCCATACCACTCTAAGGGGAAAATTTTGCCCCCAGCTTTCCCATAAACTTCAACCAACTTCAGCTAACTATTGACTAGAGACGAAATCTATCCGGTTTTAAGCAAAAAAAACTAATGCAAAATTGCTGACTGGACTCACCATGATCGATAATACTTTGCCGCAGACCGGACACACGAGACGAATGTGTCTAATGATGAACCGACCCCCTTAGAAAGCACAGAGACGAGACAATAGCCATAGAACACTCGTAATTCACCGCCGTTTAGAGACGCTCGTATTGGCCAGCGCAGACTATGGATGGATAGCGAAAAACAGAAGAGAACAGGATTATTGCATTGATCGTGGTCGGAAGCAAAAGCGCACCAAATGGGCGCTTATATTGGTCTCTCCTGCGTCAGCAATCCACATCCCGCCAAAGATTCCAGTCGACCAAGAAGTTGAATAGCAAGATACCCTATATAAACATGTACAAACGCGCAGCCATCCAAAATAAGGTCGTTTCAAAGCCAACCCCCGCGCGCTGTATCCCCTCCGCGACCAGCACCACGAGCCACGAGCTGCTCGAGCTCGATAATAAACTGACCCGGCGCCCTCTCCTCCGCATCTACCACCTCCGTTCTCCTCCCGTGACCGCACTCGTTCCGCACACCACCTGCCCATCTTCTCTTCAGCGCGCCCTTGTCCGCGCCCCATGTGCGGGGGCAAGTAGCTCCACGTGTGCAGGACGAGCGGGGGTGGCGTGTTGAATGTTGGGGAGTAAAACGCAGTCACCATAGCCCGTGCGTGGCGAGGCGCGGATGGGGTACATGGCTGATGCCGTCCAGCACGCCGAAGCCGGTGATCCTGAAGATCTTGAGCGGGTGGGTCGGCCTGCATCACCGTCGCCAAGATCAGGATCTTCCCAGTATCATGTAGGGGCGATGTGCGGCAGGTTGTGGGACATTCTCTCCACGAGTGTCCGCATCGTCAGCGCACGAATCGTAATCCCTCTGCTACGCCTCCTGCGCGTCGCTAGCTGATGTACTGCCTTCCTCGCCTTCGCATACGCATCTCCATTTGTCGGGGGAGAAGAGGCCGGGGGAGAGCTTCACCTTGAGTCCAAAGCCTCGAGCGCTTTGGGCCATATCGGGGAAGCGATTTCAACCTCACGGGGCGCAAATTCAAGTCGCGGGTCTTCTCAATCCCAGTATCAGCCTCGTTGATGGACATGGAGGGAAGGTGGAATGTGTACCTTCGCGCGCCATGTGCAGCTTCTTCGCGTTGGTGAGGCCGGAGGGAGAACGCGCAGGTAAACGAGAAGGAATGCGCCAGTTTAGCTTCCGCAGTGAGATACTCGCTGTGAAACGTTACAGTGACTACAGGAAGCGCGGCGGTGTCCATGGTTGGTCTGTTTGCAGGTTAGCATCGGGCAGAAGAAATTCAGGAGGGAAAGAGCGAGGGAGGAGACATACCGAAGACTTCTTCAGCACCTCGTACTTCCTTAGCAACAGCAGCCATTCCCGCGCCATATCTGCCATCTCGAGCCTCTTCTCCATGTGGACCAATATCACCCTTCCCAAACGCGCGCACACGCTGCCTTGCTGTAGCACGAGCGCA
>JACXVL010000246.1:76849-93920 GCA_014898675.1 Athelia sp. TMB | reverse complement strand
CTGGAGCCGGACCCGTTGGACAAGGAATTTTCCCAGAATACACCAAATGGCTATGCATTCTTCTGCTCTTCTTCCCTACATAATCGCCAGTCTGCTGCGGCCAAACACGACTGTAACTGCAAGCCCCTATTCATGCTTTCAATCGGTCCATCGACAGACTGCACACTAAGCACGTACTGCTAAGGACTTTATATCGCCAGATCATGGCGAATGTCATCTTTCCATTCGCGAATCACCTCCGGTACGCTGAACATTGTGGCACAAATACCTTTGATATCCCGTCCCGCCCACGATTCAAGCAATTAATATTATAGCGGAACGCCCAAGCCAATCGCCGCTGCGGCCGACGGGATAGGAACCTCAGACCTGGAAAAACTACCCATCCGCAGCGCCGCGCCCACCCAACGCCCACCTCATGATTTATTTGCCTTGTGCTTATCTGTCGAATAATTAAACCAACGCACAGCTTCTCCGCCGCAGCGACCGGAAGGAAACCGACGGGTGACGTCTCGAAGCTGCCACAAGCTGTCAACGCGCGTGGCGGGCGTGTCGCGAACAAACCGCCATAAATCTTGGTATTTTCTGACAACGTTGAGGAGGTCATTCTAGATTTACCCATCCCCATTGTGGATTTTTTCAACCCGTTCGAGCGCTCAGAGCAGTGTAATTTAAAACCAAGTCTTCCACAGTGGCGCGCGGTGGCTGAGGCGGGTTCATCGGATCGGATGTCGGAAGATGCCAGATAGCCGCGCACAACACAGGTTTGTCGCTACCGAGAACCAACGTCGGCGGTTCATGTTCGCCTGCCACGCTACACCCGCCCCACTGGTCTTACCTTCGAGCCACTCGACTCTCATAGCATTACAGTGTGTTCGATCTCCTCAACACTTCTTGAAAGTTGTAGCCTGCTTTCATTTCTCACTTTCGTTGACGTGTCAAGCTAGCACATATGCTTTCTCTCAGCAGCTGGATTCACCTTGGATCTCGCTGGTGGTACGATTATCAAGGCTCATCAGCAACATATCCACCTTAGTTGCTGATTCAACTCATTTGCGTTGTCTCTCTGGTCATCTCGCGATAACTCTCCCCATCCATGAGATATGCACCCCAAGACATCGCAAAATCACCGTGAATCCATCCATCCGATAGACAGCAGAATAAATTTGTAGTAGAAATGGTGCAGGAGAGCGCGTGCTTATACGACTACCCGAAAAGTAAGCCTGTTATATATCTTGAAAGAAATCGGTTGATATGCATCATATGCCGCACACTCTCGTTGACAAAGCAACAGACAAGGGGCCACTTTCCTACCCCTCTAGGCTTTTGGCGCGTGTTCTCTCCTTTGTGCACCAGAGGTTCTGATCGCCGCGTTTTCTCGCAACTGCGCACTGGCCAGGGTTTTGATACGTGGTTAGCATCCCATCAGATGAGAACTCACCCCTCGTTCTCACCGCGGTCCCTATCAACCTAACAAGCTTCTTCGTCATGGGGCTCATTGTTCTCATGTTCTCCTTTGCGCACGAGAAGTTCTAATCTCCATGCTCCCTCGCGATTATGGACAGCACAGTCTAGCACCCCGAATTTGTGGTCAGCATCCCATCAGATTGTGAGAATACACCTCCTCACCCCGAACGCGGTCCGTTTGTCGGCTGGTAGACTTCTTCAAGGGGCTCGACGGCGACCCCTGACTCATTTTTCGGCTTATCGCTGCCCAACGCCGCCAGGCAGCATCAGCTGCCCTTAGGAACCACGATATGAACGCTCTCGCGCATCGGCGCCGCCGATGCCTCTAAATCTACCCTATTTTCTCTGGGCTCTGTCAGCGTACCGGGATGTCATTTCAAATCCCTGATAACAGTGGTGCGGTCTGTCTGACTCCGCGACATGTGGCAAGCTCTTGAATGTTCCAGCCTTTGCCAGGATAACTTTAGGCCTCTGCCGGAGGCTGGCATCTGCCCGCTCATAGGCCTAGAATCTTGGCCAATAGTTCGCAGAATCTCTTTGAGCTCTGATTATCTATTTTCCTGCCTGACGCGTGCATGGTGTGGTCCTCTCAGTCATCTCTTATCATGTGATGTTATAGGGTGTTATTCTATAGCTGACCGCGTGGAATTAACCGTTTTACCTTTGATATGCCATCGCCTCTCCATCGGCCTCGACTAGCCTACTTTATCCTACGACTTACCAATCAGAAATTCATCTTGCTTCGAGGTGGCTGGAAGTCCTGCGCCCACGTCTACGCTGGAGCTATTCTACGCCACCTCATAAACCCATTTCGAAACGATTGTTCGTAGATCTGTCGATCGTGCCTTATTTGGGAGGGGATCGAGCTCAGATGCGGCCCAACGATCTCGGCCGACTTTCTTGCTGCGTTGCTTGGCCCCCACCTCCACGCGAATTATTTCTGCTTTGGCAGCATCACATACCGCCATACTGCCATACTGCCATTATACTGCGAGGGTCCTTAAAAGCCAACAGGATGCCGACTTTCGGAGAAGCCGTACATTGATTGAAATATCAACACGCCTTGCGCGGCTGACCAATCATCGTGCACAGCGATATCGGCGCCCTATCCTTCTCCCGAACGACCCGGTGCTGGTCAAGACCACAGGAACCCCTACCCCATTCGCCTTGCTTACTTCGGCTTCAGGAGACAAGATCATCTGAACACCATTTGAATTGAACAACCTGCTTCTTCTGTTGTAATCTGGTATCACCCGCTGCGCCGTGATCCTATTGGATCGTATCCATCAACCTGTGCCTCGGCGTCTTCAACGTGGCGCCACCAGCAGGTCACTTGGTGCATCCTGGCGTTCCCTTTCAATTAATATTGCCAGCCCCCTCTGCACTGCACGTTGTTTTGAATTGAACATCCTGCGATGTAGATTCACCACGGATCATAACAAAGGCGCAAACAAGGGATGGTTTCCCTGACATGAATTATATTAAATTGCAACTCAATACTAGCTTCAAGCTTACCAAGCCATTGCATGATTGGTGGTGCCACAGCAAGGCACTTTCTCCGCATAATCCGTTTTTGCGGAGGTGTATGCGGGTGATTGTGCGGAGAACCAGCCAGCTGTCATCGAACGTCACCCTATAATCTCCAGCTTTGTAAGGGTCAAAAGCCACCAATTCTCGCTTCAGCCTGCTTTCTGATCCAGCCTCAGATAAACATTATCTCTGATACTTGAAATTCAAAGGCCGAAGCGATAAAATTCTGCGATGGAAGCGCCCGAAAAGACGCATCATCTTACTCATACGTTTATCGAGTTGATAAACATGCGATTGTGACAGGGTGAAAATACGGGGTATGTCCTTCCCTACCGCCACATAAACCGGCGATACTGAAACACAGGCAGTGTCTTAGGAATCACGAATAGCTAATTAGGTATCAGCATCTATATCCAGATCTTCTGCACAGTCTGATCCCTCCAATAATGCACCAGTCAAGCGAGTACAGGCCAGCCAGTGCCAGCTGGCTGTTCCTGGGCATTTGGGCTGAAATCATCACCTCACAGGATCTTGCGCACAGTCCATTCAGCAGATGTATTCCGCCAAATAGCACAACCTGGATGGGTTAACGCAATCTATGACTCTGAGAATCATTATGCTGGTGGCGGTGGCGGCACCTGCATCATCGGCATTGTCAATACCAACACCTAACGCGATTGGCTTGGTGCACCATATAGCTTAAATCTTGACAGGTGCGCCCAAAGCGGTAAGGACGAGGACGTTCCAAAGAGCTGGAATAAGCAGTTGAAGGTTTGCTGGCATGTGCATAGAATCGGGCATTTCGACGCTGATGGCAGTGTGCTGCTGTTACTGGGCATCGGCGCATTATATTTTTTCATACCAAGAGCAGCGTTTCTACGCTGGTATTGTAGTACAGGGGAGCGGTATGAGTGCGACGGAGGATTCGGAGATGTAATTGCGGGATATACAACATCAAAGCGGTCCGAAGTGCGGGAGGATAGAACTATATTCCCCGGGACCATCATGTAGAAGAGAATGCAAATTTGGCAGTGTATGTTGCGCTATGGAACGTACGAGTCTATACGCACCGTGGTGAGCATTCCTGGAAACCCCTCATCTCATCAACGGTGCGCGTGGCGGTCTTCCGAAGGCAGAGACAGACAACGGTTCAACCTGCGTGAACTCCGGATCCCGATATCTACTTGTGGCTGACTTGGACTGGGGCAACATCCAAGATAGCCACACGTAGATAAATCAGATCAAGGCCATCCTGTCGTGATATCACCCAGACATGTATAGAAGAGCTCATTTCCACCAACCCATGGTAATCGGGGCGGAGATTAGATTGCAGTCTGGGCGCCAGCTCAGCGGTCGTGCAGGAAACCAAATTTACAAAGGATACGCCGTAGAGAAATCAGTGTATGGGGGGGTGCAGAATTTCTGTTTAGACAAACAAAACGATTTATAGCATGTCTTTGACTGTTGTGGGTCCAATCGTTATCACATACGCGCATCATCGTCATGCATTTGGGCGCCCACATTAACCAACCGACGAGTTTGGCTATCGATGAGCCACCACGATGCGGGCATGATGGTGGCGACCGGTTACCAAGGCGGAAGTTGAAATTTGAAAGGCTATGGTCATACGGCCGCCGCGCTTGTAAAAAAAATCATAGATTGGCCAGGATAGTGCCTATGAATGACCTGCGGGCGAGCTCGCCAGATGAGAGGTCATTTGATTGGCGACGGTGACCCGGGATGCAGGAGTGCTGAGCTGTGACAGAGTGAAGAGCCCTGCCAGCCTCATAAGGGATCTGACAGGCAAGGTTGGCATCAATGTAGTCAGATGATGCGTCACGGAAGCTCTCCTCGACGCAATCCGCAGATGTGGCGTACACGATCCTAAGCCAATCGCAGAGCCTAAGTCAGACAATCCGCCGGCTGGGGCGTAGCTGCGCGGTGCCGCTGCAGAAAGCGCGTAGAAAGGGTTGCGCAGATTGCTCAGGGATGGGATTGATATTCAGGCTACGGTCGTCCCACCCTCCGGCTGATAGGGGGCGCTGCATGTCAGCTGGGCAGCAGTGCGGATCTATGACCGGGACGCAACGGGGCGCAAGAGTGCAACCTCCTCTCAGACCTACGCGGTGATGACAGGAAACTTGGAAGCTGTTAGTTGGGTCACAGACGGACGGAGCATAAGCACAGCTATCTGGGCGCAGGCAGATCTACACGAACGCGGAATAAAGCGGCGAAGATTGGGCGAGCCTTTGTATGTTGCCGCTGCCCGCTGCACATCGCTGATGCTCAGATTGTGGTTCTCGGTCGAGCCCGACATTGCAGCGATTGGTGATCAACCATGACGAGGCCGAGGTCGTGGCGAAGCGTGCCGATTGGGCGGAAAGATATTGGATATTTCAGAGGCTGCAACCAGTCATGGCTGACCAGATGCAGCGCAGCGAGCAACATTCTGGGCAGCGAACACCATTCTTGGCACTGATCTCTCGATCCGCGTTCAATGCGGCCAGAAGATGCGAGGACGCGAGGATTGCGCGGGCTTCAGCCGGGCCGAGGGCGATGGCATTGAATATCGGACGGCCGCGCAGATACCGCAACAAGTGCGGCATTCGAAGCACTGGCGGTGAATTCGGAATCTGCTTGCGCCGCACCGTCGCCGCGGTGGGTGTACGCGGACTCGAGGGCGTAGTGGAGCGGTGGCGCGGGAAGTGCCGGAAGTGCCTGCGCGGGAAGCAGAACCGCGCCAGGTTTGGTGTGGCCGAGGAATTTCTGCTTCGAGATCTGCGCGCGCCGCTGACGCTGTTGGACACATTCACCGAGAAGGCGGCGGCGGCGGTGGCGGCGAAGGTAAAATGAGCGACGATGCCGATAAGTCTCCAGGCAAGTAGAGGAGCATCAGGTGAAGTTTCTCTGAGGTAGGGCAGATGCTGTACAGTGACAATTGCAATTATTAGCTGGCGGCGTCAGACAGTGTGAGTAGAGCCAAATCTTGCTGGGCCGAAGAGCCAGAGGATCCTTCCACAAACCCGTGGATGTGCGGGTTTGGCTGCGTCAAGTTGGGCTGGCTATAGATGAGGATATTGGGAGCTGGTAGCATCGAGACGCATAATTCGATGCTTAGTTCGTAGCCCTTAGTGGGCTGAAGTGGAAGTACTCTCGCAAGTCAGGAATACGTCTGCAATTTGCGTGCACAAAGAGTGCACCGGTACGAAGGCGTAGATACAGCAACATGCGGCCTATCAAAGAAAGGCAGCGCTGAGGTGGAGTGATGCAGTGATGCCAGATCCAGCCTGATATACTGTGCTGATAGCAGAGAAGGCCACCGTGGTCGAGGTACCAATGCAGAGCCTCAGTTTAGGTTGACAGTTGGCATGCAAAGGGAAGGGGTGGTAGGGCCTAGCGAGGATCGCTGCAATCGAGCACGCGTAAGCAGCGGCGTCTGCCTTGGGCAGGATTTGAGGTAGGATGGTGCTCGTAAGACGTCACCACCGGGAAATCTAGGCGCACACCGAGGTTCATGGTCATGGCGAAGATGTATCTTGTGTTGAAATGTGAAGTATGGGGGTGCGAAGCTGATGCAGAATCTGCCCGATGCCCATGCTGTGGAGCTGGCGGCGCAACGCGTGTTATCAGCACAAACGCCGCGGCCAGCTGATGTGCATAATGTGCAGCGATGGTAAGTAGCTGATATGCAGTGAGGTACATATGCACCATTCATGCAAGCGCGTACATAAACGCGGCTCCACCAAACAACGTGGCCTGTTATGTACCGGCCGGGCGAGTCTGCCTCCATAATTGGCCAGGGCCTCGAGTGGAGCGCGGAGGCAGAGCTAGATAAGCTCCAATCGCGCACTGCGCAGCGGAGGAGCCGCAGTGGATGCGTGGCATGCACAAGAGGAGAGCCAATTGCGAAACGCCGCCCCAACATGGATCTGGTGTCTGATATCCAATGAATGCGACCGTCTGTCGGCTGCGCTCGCCTAGATCTACGTTGAAGGCAGCGCGCCGGACTCTAGATCTGCGTCGCCTCTCATGGCGCTCCATTTTGGCACGTGCTCGTGGTGGGCGGAGTGGCTTGGCGGAGCGAGATCCACAACCAGACCTGTTGTCGCTGTCCAGCCTGGACTTGGACAGACGTTCATAGACGTCCATGGAGCCGTAGTGGGCATAGGCGGGTGTACGGCGCGGCAGAGCCGTACGGACTGTCGCGAATGCTCGACAGGCTCTGGACAGAGCCCGACGGACCACCGTAGACTCTGCGCGCGGATGAGTGCTGTGAGCGGAACTGGAGAGCCTTGGAACGAACGCAGCGTAGGGCCCTCTAGGGCACTTCAGAAGAGAACACATAGCGGGTGCGGGCGGGCCGGGCAGGGCTTCGAATGCGGGGATCTGTACCGGCGTCCACCGAAACATAGGAGGCGTCGGCCGGGACGTTGTATGCCCCTGCGCCGCTCGCCCTTCTGGAGCGGTGCCAGCGTCGCTGCATACTGTAGATTCCTGCGCCGGTGGGGGAGACAGTAGTGGAAAGGGTGAGAGAACTGCTGAACGAAGAGGCGCACGCCGTTTTTCGGGAGTTTGCTCGGGAATGCATGGAAGAATCGCATGTCCAAGTCCGGGCCAGATGTGAGATGCATTCCGTTGCACTCTCCTGTCGACAAAGTTTGGGTAGACGCATCGACGCTCCGAGTCCATTTCGCCTGTTTCATGTTTCACCTTGTTGGGCCAGTGGCGGAGATAGATTGTTAGAGTTTAGAGTACGCCGCTCTGTGTCTGATACCCAATCAAGAATAAGCACGAGCTGTAGCTCTTCGCAGGGAAGGCAAGTGGACGCGCCATTTTGGCGGCCAGGACACCACGGTCCACCGATTCTGCTTGGTCCTTCCAATGCATGCGAGAGTTCTGCGCTGCCTCCACTCACCAAGACGGGTGCTGCACCGTATCTGGCTTGGGGCAGACGCATCGACGCTCCGTTTCAGAGTTTCGCCTTGTTGGGCGTGACGAAAATAGATTAATGTTAGAGTTTAGACTCAAAGCCTTTAGACTGCACCCGCGCCACCCGATATTGAATGTGATGCGCGGGCGCGTGCCGCTCCATAATTAATGAATTTCATTTTCGGCGGAAAGCCGGCGTGCGATTGCGGACAGGGCGGTATTGACAAATTGTGGATAGGAGGGGGAATTCGATCATGTACGTAGAGCTCGAGTCAGAATCAGATTTTGTTCGTGTCAGCCTGTCAAGCTGTCGCTGCCATGATTTTGATATCGAAGCAACGCAGGCGGAGTACGCCGCAATCAAGGTAATTAAAACGGCGGCGCAGTCTCGCACGCGAGCAGCGGGAAGCTGGAAGATGTGCATGACTCATAATCTCATACGCTGCTATTTGGTTCAGCATCGCCACCACCAGCTGACCCCAGTTGGAGTTGCTGCTCTACATTATTGGCTACAAGGGTACCGTATTCGCCATGTCGAGTAATACTATGGTCATCGCACTCTTGGAAGGGCACGCGTGCGGACGAGCAGTATCTGAGACACCAAGTTCGCCGCGTTGGTCGCAGATTAATATTGAGACGAAGGCGCCGGTGCCTGGAGCGGCGCGCTGATCATCGGTGCGTCGGTGGCGCACGCTTCTCTCTGCGATTGGAAAAGAAGTCTGCACTCGCGAGTAGATGGTGTGTGTGGCTTCCCGCCATGATGTGCATCGCCCGAGCGGGAGAGGCGCCTGCTGCCTCGGTGCCGTGCGGTTAGAGTTTGGCGATGGCGCCCCAAGCGCTCCACCGAATATGCAACTCGGCGCACGTGAGCGGCAGCCGTCGCAGTTTGGGTTATAGAGTGGACGGGCGTGGCGGAGCATGGGTCTAACATGGGTGGACAAGGCGTGACAAATTGCGGGCCAACGAGGGAAGGAAGCGGGGATGGCGTCAGAGCGGGCGATTCATTGTTCGTGTCTTCGCTGTCAGCGCACGCGGATCCCGCCGAAAGGCAAACGCCGCGCGCACAGGGCGGCGGGCTGACTCGGATCTGGCTCGCTGCCCAGCTGACCTCAGGCTGACCTGGTGGCTGCATCTTCCCTGGCGTCTGTGCGTAAACGAAGCTGGCCCTCGCCTCGCTAGCCCCGCATGACCTCGCCCGTTCTGGGCCTGCGATTCCCTTTGCGGGCGCTGCTTATCTGGGGCTTGCCGATCGGGGCTAGGCCGGAAAGGGGGCGATCTCAGATCCAGGGCGTGATGCAGCATTGGACAGCCCCTGCTGCCGCAATCGTAAATGAATGATGAGCGTGAGATATGCACCCACTCTATCTCGCTCCCAACCACGACGACGACGGCGACACCGCGCACGCGAGCAACGACGAGCACGACGAGCACGACACCTAGAACGACGAGCACAACGAGCACGACAGCGATGGACACCGAGCCCCAGCCCGCCCCCATCGCGGGCCTCGTCTACCCCCCCGCCTTCGACCCCTCCGCCTTCCCCACACTTCCCCTCCCCCCTCCCCCCTCCCACTCTCCCAGCCCCCCCTCCCCCACACCACCCCCGCGCCTGCTCCCCCTCCCCGCCTTCCGCGCGTACACCCTCGCCGCCGCGCTCGCGCACGCGCCCGACCACGTCCTCTTCCCCTTCCTGCACGGCCTCGAGGGCGCGAACCCCGCGCAGCGCGCCTTCTTCCGCGGCCGCGACGCGGACGCGCCGCCGCGCTTCCGCGGGCTCGTGTGCGTCGTCGCCGAGGACGACCTCGCCCCCGAGCTGCGCGCCGGTGCACATGGGGGGGAGGGGCCGGAGGATAGCGATAGCGATTTTTACGAGTCGAGCGAGGAGGACTATGCGGATATGGAGGTGGATGGGGAGGGCCCGGGCGATGCGGGGAATGCAGAGAGCATGGACGTCGAGATCAGCACGGAGGACCCGAACGCGGGCGCGCACATGCACCCCGTCGCCCAACGCCCTTCCCCGAGCACCCTCCACATCCCCCCCACCCCCGCCCCAACAACCATCCCACACCCACAGGCGCACGACCGCCGCCCGAGCAGCGCCTCGCTCTCCTCCTCCTCCTCGGGTGACTCGGCCCCCGACGACGCCGCGAGCGTGAGCACCGCCGCGACGTCGTACGTCCCCGGCTCTCCCCTCTCCGCGTGCGGCTCGGGCGCGGGGTTCGAGCCGCTGCTCGAGGGCGTTGCTTCTTCTGCCCCTTCGCCTGCATTACCACCCGCTTCGCCCACACCGCCGACGCCGTCGCCGTCGCCCAAACACGAAGAGACGGAGACGGAGAAGGCGAGCCCGCTGCTGACGAGCACGTTTCGCCCGAAGGATTTGTTGAGGGAGGTGGAGGGCGGGTGGGCGTTCGTGCCGCCTGCTGTGCCCGAGGGGATTAGTCTGCGGAATTTCGGGATACAGGTGGTGCGTGTCTTCTCTCTCTACTCTTCTCCCCGCTCCTTCCCGCTCTCCCTTCTGCCCCTTCTCCCTCCCTTCCCCCCGCTCCCTTCTCCCCCTCCCTTCCCTTCCCCCCCCCTCTCTTCCCTCTTCTCCCCTCTCTTCCCTCTTCCCCCGCTCCCCCTCTCGTTGCCTCGAGCCAATACCGAATGCTAACCCGCCCTTAGCCGATCTACGCGACGCTCTCCGACATCGTCGTCTACTCCCCGAACGGCGCGTCGCCCGCCGCGCGCGCACTGGCCGCCAAGTTCGCGCAGGCGGTGCAGCGCAAGTACGACGAGCGCGCCGCGCGCCTCGCATCTGCATCTGCACCTGAGAAGGAGAAGAAGGGCGCGGGGCTGCGGATCGACACCGGCGCCGGGCTCCCCCCCACCCCGCACGCGCACGCCAACGGCACCACCAAGGCCGACGGTGAGGCCGACGACGCAGGGCTCGTGCGCTACAACGTCTTCGTCCTCGACGCGACCGCAGCGCAGATGGCCGCACCGCACGGCGTCCCGCACCTCCTCCAGCGCCCCGTCGCCGGCCCGTGCGGGCACCACGCGCGCGAGGGCACCGCCGCCGTGCGCGCGCCCGCCCACGTAAGCGGGAATACGGTGGATCTGGCGGCGAGGGAGAAGGAGGAGATGCGCGAGCTGACGCGGGCGAGCGAGATCATCTCGGTGCTGCCGCCGGGGGAGGGGGCGGGGGAGGGGGGGGAGGATTATTCGGCGAGCAGCACGAGGGAGCGCTGGGCGCCGCGCGTGGGGCAGGTGTTCCTCGGCAACCTCGGCGACGTGCCCCTCGCGCCCTCTTCTTCGGGGATGGGGGCGAATGCGAATGCGAATGGGGGGGCGAGCGCGGACCCGTTCGAGTGGCGCGGGAGCAACGACCCGCGCGCGGGCGCGGGGTTCGACGTGTGCGTCGAGTGCCACGAGCTCGCGCCGTTCCCGACGACCGCGCACATGCGCGCGGCGGACGAGCACCTCGCGATGCTCGACGCGATGTGGGCCGCGCGGTGCAAGGCCGAGGGGACCTGGCGCGGGTCAGGGGGTCAAGGGGAAGAGGGGGAGGGGGATGGGGGAGAAGGGGAGATTCCCGTAAGGCCGCCGCCGAATGCGAATGCGATTATACACCTGCCGTTCCCGAGCAGCCCGCCCGCGACGGCGGCGGCGGTTGCGGCGCTGCTGCCGTTCGTCAAGTTCCTCGAGCGGCTCGTGCAGCCGCCCGCGCCCCCCAGCGCCAACACCAACGGGAGCGCAAACGCAAACGGGAGCGCAACCGCAAACGCAAACGCGAACGGCAGCGGGCGGCGGTGGACGAGCCTCTTCCCCGCCTCCGCCCCGCGCTCCCGCTCCTCCACGACGCCCTCCGCGCCGTACGCGCCGCGCACGCCGCACCGCACGCGCGCGCTGAAGGTGCTGCTCTACTCGGCCGACGGGTACACGGAGAGCAGCGTGCCCGCGCTGTGCCTGCTCATGGCGCGCGGGCTGCGCCTCCCCGAGGCGTACCTCGCGCTGCAGGTCGCGAAGAAGCGCAGCTTCTTCGTGTACCCGGGGGATCTGCCCGTGCTCAGGCGCGTCGAGGCGCGGCTCGAGAGCGAGCGCGAAAGGGGCGGTGGGGGGGGAGGGGGGAGTGTGAGGACGGGCGCGAGCGTGGTGGGGAAGGCGGGTGGGTGGCCGCGCTTCGCGCACCCCGGCGGGTTCTATGCGGGCGCGGGGGGGCGCGCGAGCGCGAGCGCGTCGACGGTGAGCGTTGTGGAGGGAGTGGGGGCGGGGGCGGGGGCGGTGGTGCCGAGCCAGCCGCGCCGCGCGCGCGCGAGCACGAGCCCGTGGCTGCCGAGCCTGTTCGAGGACCACCAGGCGTGGTTCAGCGACCCGCGCTTCGACGGGAGCTTTCCGAGCCGCGTGCTGCCGTTCTTGTACCTCGGGAACCTGTGAGTCTCTTCTCCTCTGCTCCTTTGCGCTTTTGGTTTGTGCAATGCTGATTGGGGGATAGGAACCACGCGTCGAACGCGTACATGCTGCACGCGCTGGGCATCACGCACGTCGTGTCCGTCGGCGAGTGCGCGCTCGTCCCGCCGACGCACGGCGAGGGCTCGGGCGCGGGCGAGTGCCACCGTGGGGGCGGGGGCGGCGCGCACTTCGTGCCGGGGACGGGCCCGGGCGGACAGGGCTCGCTGTGGATCGAGGAGCGCGAGGGGCGCATCAAGGTGCTCGACATCAAGGGCGTGTGCGACGACGGGATCGACACGCTCGAGCCGCAGCTCGCGCCGGTGTGCGACTGGATCGAGAAAGCGCGCCGCGAGGGCGGGCAGGTGCTCGTGCACTGCCGCGTCGGCGTGTCGCGCTCCGCCACCGTCACCGTGAGTCCCCCCTTCCCCCTCCTTCTTTGTTGTGAGTGTGCGCTGATGGTGAGGGGGGGCAGATCGCGTATGTGATGAAGCACCTGGGCGTGCCGCTGGTGGACGCGTACCTGATCGTGCGCTCGCGGCGGCTGTCCGTGCTGATCCAGCCGAACATGCGGCTGCTGTACAACCTGTGCGGGTGGGAGGTGAAGCTCGCGCGGGAGCGCGCGGGCGACGACGAGGACCGCCTGCGCGCCGAGCTCGCGCGCGCGCTCAGCTGGCCGTACCTCTCGCAGGAGGTGCACAAGCTCAACGAAAAGTACCTGCACTGAGACGCCCGATCCGATACTGCCCCGCATTTTTCACGCCACCTCTCCCCGCTTTTGTTTCTCGCACTGTATATCTCGTGTATTTGTTCGCTGGGGATCGCGGCGGACGATGTTACCCCTTCCCTCCTCGCTGCAAAGTATCCTACATTCCCCGCTTTGTCTTTCGGCTTCTTGTACTCTATTTGTTTCCGTATCCTACAGCTCCCATGGCGTGCATGTGTACCATAGCGCAAAATATATCATACAGCCCCGACTTGGACGTCAACCTGCTGTGCCACGCGGAGGCAGTTACAGTTTTCGCTGGTACGCTCATGAACCACGACGCGTTGGAGTACGCGACTGCAGATCACCGCGAATGGGGCTCTGCTCGGGGTTCGGTTCTTGTCTTGGAATCGGGGTTCACGTTCGGGCAATTATAGAAACACGTCAGGAAACCCACGCACTCTCTTCGAACTTCGAAGTGACGCGAATCTTTGATTCTTCTCCGTACCCTTCGCCAGGCCAGGCCTGGCTACTGCGTCCCCGAGTCTCTTCTGCGCGCATGACAAACACGCTGAGCTAAAATGCTGATCGTCTGTGTCATTTTCTCAAACAGGTGGAATGTAGGCTCTGGACGACGACCGGGGCGTTGGGGCGCCTATGCATGCGCAGCAATGCACGACTGTCCAGCACTCGGTATTAGCGGTGCATCGACAACCTGTACGCGTATAATCGTTACTGGTGATGTCTAATCGAGGACTGGGTTCGCATGATTGGTTCAACACGAGTAATTGGTCCTCAGCCTTCTTCTCGCACCTTCGCCGTGACACCCCCATATACAATTGCACACCGCATCCCAAAGGCTCTTCTACGCGCATGACAAGCACACCAAGCTGATTGCTGATCATCATGCCCTTTCCCAAAACAGACGGGATGCAGATTGCCCTGATGGGATGCACGCCGATGCAGTAATGCACGACGGTCCAGCACTCGGTATTACCGGTGCATCGGCGGCCTATACGCTTATACTCGTAACTGGTGACGTCTAATCGAGAGATGGGCTCGCATGATTGGTTTCGGTCTGTGCATGTGCCCAAAATTGAAGGTTCCGGTTGGCAAATCTACCAGCGACCACTGCTGTGCAACTCATGACCATTGGCGATGATATTACCAGCACAAATTTGGTGCCTAAACGCCAGCGGTTTAGAGCAATCATGGTTCCATCACGATATGCCAGCTCAGCATGTCCTCACCATGCCCTCGACTAGTGCGTTTTTGGCCGCCACCACCATGTGCTCCACCAAGCCTGAGCCTCCACCCCCAAAATGGAGTGCCTTCTCTTCTCAGATCCTGCATCTCAGCAGCGGTGTCTTTGCTACGCAAAATGTTTAACTGCGCTACACTCCACTTCGACACGGAAGCATAATTGAGCATGTGATGGCTACTACGCCGCTTGATTTGTGGTGCGTGCAGTTCATTGCCTGGTAATAGATATCGGAAAGATCTTGACACTGCGATTGGGGTGGGCGCCGGAGGGGCGGATAGGATCTTGGATTTGTCGCTGGCGCCACTGCAAGTACGGGCACGCGCGCTCCTCGACAGGCCCCTCCGAAGACCAGCGATGTTTGCAGAAACGCCACCGCACCGCCACTGTCAATCCATAAACATCTTCTGTCACCATATAGTCCGTACCACCACCACCTGCGCAGCCTACTTCTGCTTATTCTTCGCCTGCTTGCCGGTGCTTTGATTTCCAATGCTCGCAATAATCATGCCATAGCCTTTTGGGTAGCCTCCAGTCGCGTATCATCACTGGTCCTGCAAAGGTTCTAACAGACGGTATCGGCGGATGCAGATCTCAAAGGCACCATGGAGTAAGGACATTCCACCATCTGCTGACGATTTGGCGGTGTCTTTCGTCAGAAATAGCCAAGCCTCATTGCGCCACTACGCCGTCGGTTCCATCAGCCTGCGCACATCCCTGTGTCAACGGCGTGTTGCTAACGCTGACGTTGTATCAGAACATCGACACGCTCCGAATACCAGCGACCCTTGAGCTGCGGCACTCACACTCTGTCGTCGCTTTCCCACTCGGCGAATGCTAGCACAATTCTCGCATGCCCACAGTTTAAGGCACATTCGAAAAGACCTGCACCCCAGAATGCATTTTCGTTAACTGTGCCGCATCTGGCCTGCTATAGCATCGATACTGAGCGTTGACTGGAGGAGTTCAATGAATCGCGACCGTCTCCGGCGGCACCAGGCTCGCCACCATCACAATCGATCTCGTCGGCATAATTGCGCACGTCGGTGCCCACAGGACAGATGCATCGAGCTGTGATCTCTCAGCAGCTTCTGATTGCTCTTTATGCTTACTTGACGCACTCTGTGATCGCCGCCGGCGCACCACTACGGCCTCGACATCGCCGACCATTTGGCTTCACACGTTCAATGGGTGAAACGAGCTCATGCATATCTGAAACGACGTTCTAACGGCGGGTATTTGCCAGAGTGGGTCGCTTGCGCACCTCGTGGACTTGCCTGAGAATTCAGCCAGGGTGAAGTTGACTGCTCTCCAGGCAGACGACCGACCAGCAACACCGTGACGCGGAAAATGCTCGTGCAATCCTCGCGTCTTTTACCCCGCATTCATATGCAGATCCCCACCCCTGATTACTGCTAATCTTGCTCCATCTGTCAGTTACTCGAGTGCTGCGCTTCTCAGAAGCATCTGCGCCACCTCGTGCCTAGGAAACTCACTCAATCTTCACCCTCGTTGCGTTCTTCCACTTGCGGGTCATTGGAGCCTGGAGGCACCTTTCTCTGTTAGTTCAACGCGGCAAAAACCTGCGTAATCTTGCTGTGTGCTTAGATCCGCGGTGGAGTCGAATTCTCAGCACGTCTCTATCTGCGGGTGTTTTGTCGTGCCAGATTTGCGCAATGTAGTTCCGCTGCGGTGCCGCAAATGCCATCTATCATGACCCAAATCGGTGCAATTCCACGCTTAGACAGTTAGACTTGAACTCAGCAAGGTTCCTTGCCGATGGATCATCCCGCGGATTTTGCCGCAGGGAACTTCCGGTGACACGTCGTCTGACAACTTTGACCCGTCGACCACGCTAAACTTCATCCAAAGGCTAAGACCCTATGTTGCGATGTCCTATCGTCTAATCATCCAGTCATCTGCTCGCGGGCTCAGGGACTGCCGTTTGGCCACAGGGGCTCGTTCTGGGCGTGCCATGCAACATGCACAAGACACTTTCCGGCTCGTGCCGGCGGCGTACATCTAGGCGTGTGCTTGCAGGCAACAGCATGTTGGTCCCATCGGTATCCATCCGCAGAGAACTTTCGTATGCGGCGTATAGACCCTAGGCTCAAGTGACCCGCTCGGCTTGCTGAGGAGAAAGCAGATGGGATCTCTTGCTCGATACGCAATTGAGCTGCATGCCACACGCCTCTAATCCTAATGAGCGTTACTGGCATTGTCCTTGCTCTCCCTATGTAGCCGAATCTCTTCCAACGGAGTCCAGATGCGGCTATGACTCGAAATACGGTTACCCGGACGCCGGCCAGCATTAACTTTCTGGACTTGGGCGTCGACGTTTCAAGAACCTCTGCCTTGTTGCTTCGCGGATCTTAGATACATCGATCTCTCGACGTCTTCACTGCGAGGTTGTGAATTTGTTGACTTCGATGTGGATCACGCGGATAGCGGTCCATGAGCCAAACAGCTTCGACTTTCCTGCACTGGCATGCTTTTTTATAGGCGATCACTCATCTGCTTTGAACAGGCGACCCACAAGCGGGCGCGATTTTCGAGACACTTGCATTCACCCTCTCTTTCAGAGAAATAAGAAATATTTTATCATGAGGTGATTCAATCAGGATCGAGCCCAGCGACATATGCCAGACGGGTTTGCGTAGAAAAACATTGTTTCAGATGTAGTCAGATGTCCTACGCTGAATGGTGGACCATATAAATTTCCTCAAAGTTCAATGCCACGGGCCGTGCGCCGT